>JAOCNB020147262.1:0-10353 GCA_026546465.2 Palythoa caribaeorum | reverse complement strand
ACTGCCTCGGTTAAACTTTTTTCCTGGCTACGGGCCTGAAATGTCAAATAAATGTCTTTGTTCGCATATAATTATTACAGTCTCCGTTATCATTGCCCAGTCCATTATCTACATAATTTATCCATTTTGTTGGAGATTTTATCGATAAATTCAGATAAATTGAACACCCGAGTTCGTTCGAGAAACCGCAATTGGACCAACAAAAAAGCCATGGATGCTTTTGACACTTGCCTTGGTTGGCTCAGATTTCAACCTGAATCAACGGCAGTCAACACTGCACTATGCTTATATAGCTGTGCGAACTTGCCGCTGAAAGGGGAGACAGTAGTTGCAAGCAGAGTACAATTCAGTTCTTTTTTCACTTTATATTAACTGATGAAGTTTTCTTTTCTCTGACTTTTGAATTTTGTTGACAAATAGTGTTGTAATTATCATGAGTATCAGACACAAAAAGTAGTTTTCTTTTCTGCCATGGTTTTCTCGTCAGTCATGCCAAAAAAACTACTCTTTAGGGGTCATGAAAAAGGGTGAAAAGGTCATCCTCGGTGGGATCTGAATTTCAGCGTTATTGAATGGCACGTCTTTAAATTGAGCTCAGCCTGTTCGGATAAATGAGTATGCCCTGTACTCCAAAAAACATGATGAAATACAACTAAAGAACAGTACACACACACACACACACAAAAATTGAGATTAGGAAATCGGAAAATTTAATAAATGGGGGGTTCCTGATAAGGGCTGAGGGTAAAAAAAAATTCAATAAGTGGGGACGTTTATCTGGCACCTAAAGGCCGGCGCACACTTGAGGTAAACAGCTGAGCACTTTGCCTCATGAGGCAGTTTGCTCAGCTTGTTCCGCACGTGTGCGGCAAAATTTTGTTGAGAATTTTCCCTCACGAGGTCATGAGACAAAAATCTGTCATCACACAATAACACTATTGCTAGCGCCCGCCATTTTCTCAGTCAAAAAAAAATAAAAATGACGCTATCACAGAACGCAATCTTATTGGCTATATTTCTAATTTGGCTCAGCAAGTTGCTCACGTTGTCCGCACACGATGAGAAATTGGCCTCGCAAGGCAAAAATGATCAAACAGGACAGTTTTTTGTCTCACGACCTTGCGAGGGAAAATTCTCACCAAAATTTTCCCGCACACATGCGGAACAAGCTGAGCAAACTGCCTCGTGAGGCAAAGTGCTCAGCTGTTTACGTCAAGTGTGCGCGGGCCTTAAGAGTACCGTACTGTAATTCCACATGGTGCTGAGTTACTGTACATAATTTAATCCAACAAATTTAAACAGCTGGACCCTGTCATTACCTTACTGTTCAATCTGCATAATATCAGCAAAGTTAGAAGTGGTATATATTTGTATTTATTTACATAATATCATGGTTCATACGGTTTTAGGGTTTAAAACTACTAAAATATTGTGAAGGTCCTAAAATGTTCTAACAGAAGCTCTGATAATGACAGATTACAAGCCCAAATGTGCACTTGATTTTTCTTGAAGTTTTGGATGAAAATAGAGCCCGAAAATTGTTATCACCAACTGAAACAGTCGCAGCATAACAATGATTTGTTTGATAAATTTGCTACTCTGTTTGATAAAATTGGCTACTTTGTTTGATAAATTGGCTACTTTGTTTGATAAATTGGCTACTTCGTTTGATAAATTGGCTTCTTTGTTTGATAAATTGGCTACTTTGTTTGATAAATTGGCTACTTTGATAGATTGGCTACTTTGTTTGATAAATTGGCTACTTTGTTTGATAAATTGGCTACTTTGTTTGATAAATTGGCTACTTTGTTTGATAAATTGGCTACTTAGTTTGATAAATTGGCTAATCTGTTTGACGAATTTGCTGATTTGTTTCATAATCCAGTTAAAAAAAGCGTCGATTATGTCAACAGGACTTTTTAGCAACCGCAAGTGCTGGATCTGAACAGGAGAAGGCCCACAGTGACACGTTGGAGTCTGATGACAGTGGCGTTAATCAACCACAACCAGTGGCGGCATCAGGTCAGACGAGGCCCAAATTGCACAATCAAAGTAGTAAAGACAGCACAGCATCTCTGGCTTCAGAGGCAGGAGACTCGCACTGTGAAGGCTTCGAACACAACCAAATGGCTGCCTCAGATTCTGGCGATGCTGATGACGACTCGGATGGTGGAGACACAGTTGTGGCAAGGACAAAAGGGACGAGCAGCCAGAAACATGACTCAGCTGTAAGACAGCTTGTTCCTAAGAGGCGGAGGAAGCGACCACGTCGCAAGAGAAAAGTGTTGACAATGGTAAAAGTGAACAGTGGAGACAGAGTGTGTGTGGAGGTGGTGTGCACCTATACTACTGTGGGTATTGTATGGCAGGATGGGAGCGAAGGACACAGGATCTCGTCAACAGACCTCACTCCTGTTTTTCACTTGGATGAATTGGAGTTTTTCCCGGGAGACTTTGTGAGCGATAAACGTGGTATGTTGCTTTATTCATAATTGTTTATTTAGTTTAGGAATATGTACTTCTCTTCCATTTTTCTGTCAGGTCTGTAGAATCACGTCGTTCACGTCTTCAAGGACAGGTAGCAAAGATTTGTGTGAAGTTTTAGCACGTACTTATTACGCATACAAGACTTGTCTTTTGTTTGCCTTCATGTGTGATTGGCAAAAAGACAAAAACTTCTTTACTGCTTCCAGAACTAACTATAATAAAGCAACGTAATACATTAGATATTGGTTGCTACAGTAGCAGAATCGAGTGTTGTTGAAACTTGTTGACTTTCTTTATATCCTTGCTTTTTGCTCTCTGTCTCTCTCTATTGGTAAATGGCCCTAACCGTACATAGATTTTAAAAGGCTGTTTGGTGTAAATGGCCAATAGAATTTAGTGAGTTTTCGCACGAACATAAAACAACATATTATAACTGTGACCCACACTTTCTACGAGTAATAAGGCGAATTGTAATCTTTCTTAACCAGTCCACTCTACTTTAAACAAAGAAAAAATGATTTTTATCTTTATAGTATGGCCTGCTAACAACCTTTAAAGAAACTCCAATATGTTCATAACTCAGCTGATTGCCTACTGTACTTACCTGTATGGCTCCCGCAAATTTGAGCATATAAGACCTATTCTGAAAGATCTTCACTGGCTTCCTGTACAACAGCGCATCATGTTCAAAATCCTGACCCTAAGTTATAAGATACTTAAATGACACCTGATCTCTGCACTACTTAAAAGATCTTTAGCCCTGCAAACCAGCTCGTAACCTCCGTTCTGCCTCAAAGAAACCTCTCTCTGTTCTTAAATATAAACTCGTGACTTACTGTTCGAGAACTTTTCAATCGCAGCGCCACTGCTTTGGAACAATCTTCCATACATAATAAGGCATTCTCCAACTATTAATCCTTTTTTTTAAAAACTCAAGTTAAAACGTTGTTCTTTTAATATGCTTTGGTACACACATTATACTTAGATTTTTTATCAGTTTTCTAATATCTTTTTTTAATAATTTTATTTATACAGTTTTTATTTGCTGTATTAATATATTCTTTAAAATGTAAGCGCCACTGAACATTGTGGAAGTGGCGCTATATAGTTTCTTTTATTGCTATTATCAACAGTCCAGCAAAATCCACGCACCAATATTTGTTATTGTCATATCAGGTTATTCCACTTTTAATTTTCATCTGAATGTTTTACGATTCGTTGTAATTGGACCGTTTTTTGACCAGACGAAAACCTCAACAAATATGGAGTCGTATTAACCACCAAGCACGACGCTAGACTTTGCAGTGTGAAGTGGTTCACCAGAGAAGGCCTGATGTTGAGTATTGAGGATGAAGTCAGTGTATACGATATCGCCGAACATGCTGACTTTGTGTACAATCCTGGAGATGTGGCCGTGCGAGTGACAAACAGTGACACAGTGAAGACTAACAGAGAGGGAGAGAGTAACAGTAATGTGGCTCCATCCACCTGCATTGGCCAGGTTTGTTTCCAGTAAAAATTCACAAGGCTAAAATTAGAACTGAAGTAAGGAAATTGTCAATTTTCATTTGACAATGCATGGACTGAAAGAAAATGAAAGCACAGTTTTCGAAAAGAGCATTTTGGTACTTAAGAATCCTTAGTAATTACCACATTACCAATTTTCAATACATGTGGAGTTTGGTGGCTGGGCAGACTTTATCATCTCAAAATACAGTTTTCTTCCCACAATGTCATAAAGGACAGGGGATCACTTTGACCTTGCCTTATAGTTGTAGGCTAATAGGACATCTGAAAAAAACCGAGCGAGCTTTCAACTGATCACTTTCATCGATGCTGTAAACTTATAACCCGTAGCTCGCCTTTCTGCTTACTCAGCCTTGTGGTCTGCACATGGATGAACTGGGAACCAGGTTGCCAACTTGTCATGTTGCATTGTGGGATAGATTAAGATTGCATTTTGAACAGTTGGGTTGTTATTTTTTGGTTCTCTCTCCATTGCAATTTAAGTGCTTTTGATACTGTATTTCAGTATTTTCTAGTGTCGGTGTTCTATTACGCTTGAAAAGAAAATTTCTTAAATGCGCTGAGGTTTCCCCTGATTATTTTAAACCCTGCAGTGGTAGAGGTTTTGGAATTAGATGGCACTTTTCCAATCCCAGGCTTTTTCAGGCAGGCATTTCTCAGTCAAACTAGGTGGCCTGTCTAGCTTAGGAAATTCCGGGCAAATTGTAAAACAAAAAGGTTGAATGCGAACCCCCAGATGTTGTGTCGTTGAACAAGACACACCAAGCCTGCAACTAACAGCTGGACAAAAACAAACTCTGGTAAGACACCAGACCGGGTACTTTTGTTGCTGAAAAATTCTTGATCTTTCTGATTGAAATGAGCCACCTAGTTTGAAATAAAAATATAATCCCCATTCATCAAAACCATTTGCTTTGTAATTTTGCACGACAAAATGCATTTGGACACACAATAATGTGTATGATTTAGACAACAGCATATTTCAAAATTGCAGTCTGTGCTTGACAACCACTTATGTCCGGTAAACTGTGCCTTTGGATCAGACAAATGACAGAAAAACCAAAATATTATATATGCAGCCTTGCACATCCTACTAAACTTGCCTCAGTTGACCACAATAACTATACACTCATTCGCATACTAAATATTTGAAAATAGAAACGTGTGTAGCTTTACTTTATTTATAGCGGTTTTGTCTTGTTCCCTCGTGACATCAGAATGAGGCTGCAGTAATGCAGCCATTTTTTTGGTTCTGTAGATATCAAGTACATCACGTGATCATGATCTTCATATCATCTACAGGTGACAACAGTCGACACTGAAGGTCAGGTGCACATCAGATGGGTTGATGGAACATTATCTCGAATTAAACCGCAGGAGTTGTACAAAGTCGATCCAGGGGTATATCAGTTGTCCTTCTATGCGATCTTTATTCTAGATTAAAGGGAAACTAATGCCTAAATTCACTTTCGTGTATGTCAAATAACATCTATTTGGGATTCCAGAAATGGATTTTCAGGGCGATTCGTCTATCAGTTTCAATACAAATAAATTACATAAAGAGCTGGTTGACTCCTGAGAGAAATGCTATAATACCGCTTGCGATTAACCTGAGTATGAGGCCCCTCCACTTCCCCCAAAAGCCTGATACTCAGGTTAGTTCTATGTTCTTCTAACTGCTTGACCTTACAACGTCAAATAGCCTCGTTTATGAAGACCTAGAGGCATTTTTTGTTGGTGGTTAAATTTTAAAAGTTTTTCTTGGAAAATGGTGCACTGTTTTGTACCAGGTAGGACAGGTTATTCATGAAAAACCAGATCCTCTTGACGCTGTAACATTACACAGCAAGTGCAATATGGCGTCTGTCTTGGTAATCGCTTTGCTCTTTTTGTAAGTTTTTTTGGGACACGGAAGAGCGAATCGCACTAAAATAAGGTTTTGTGCAATCCCAAACTGATGTAATTTGAGATAAGTAGAAATTTGTTAGGGCGTTCTGCTCCCCTTTAAGTAAGTAAGTAGATTAGCGAATAAGTGGTTAAGTCAAAGTCAAGATTGCGTCGTATTACTGGGGGACTCTAAGTACAAAATCTATTATTGTGTAGCTACAATATTCTGTCACATATTTGGAATATTCAAAGTAGAACCCTCTGTGACCGAGTTAGACCATAACACAATTTGTGGCTCTTTTGTATTCCTCTTCAATGTGTTCAGTCCAGACCGCAATTTTTTTTATTATACTTACTGAATATGTAAAAGATGGCTGTATGGTTGGCACAGTGGTAAGATCTCTGCCTTCCAGCCAAAAACTTTTGCTCAAAACACAGGACTGCTCTGTGCTGAACATTTGCGGGAACTTCTTTGTCAAAGTTGTACTCAGCTGAGGATGGTAAAATGATTACAGGCTTCTTCTTGGGGTTAGAAAGATAAATCTTCTGATCTCAGTGGGAAAAAGAGTTTATTATTAACCCTTTAAGCCCCAAGCACGACAAATGATGTGTTGTTAAATTATCCCAACTGAGTTCCATACTTCCTACAAGCAGTTTGGGAGAATTTGGCATTTCAACTTCCACAGCTTATTTCACTTGATCAATTCCTTGCTTCTCATTACCAGTCCTATTGTTTTTATTATGTAAGGAGAAGTTGGAGGTTGATAATTTGCCTGGGGCTGTAAGGGTTAATAAACAAGGCAAAATCTTGACAGATTTGTTTGGCAAATAATGAAGCCTTCCAAGGGGGTTCTGATGTTTCTTTTTCATCCATTTTCCAGCCAACCTTTTGCCTGTTTGGCTAGAGACAAATGTCACTGTCGTTTTTTTCACTGCAATACAATTGTTGCTGTTGCTTTTTTGCTAGAATACAAATGTTCACTAAGCTAAGAAGCTAAATCCTTTTACGAGCCTAAGTGGCCCATTGGAGCTGGTGCTTATCTCTGGTTTCTGTAGTGTTTAAGCAGATGAGAGTCATCGACTCCCCCTGAACGGGACACTAATCCGTCGCAGGTTAGCCCCCAGCAGAAGTTGGTACTCATTTTACTGACCTCGGGAGGATGGAAAACTGAGTCAACTTTGGCGGAAAAGAAGGTCACACAAATGTTCAAGGCTCAGCTGAGCCGGGGATCGAACCTGGAACCTTGCGGTTAGAAGGCAGAGATCTTACCACTGCGCCAACCTTGCTGCCGTTAAATGTTCTAAACTTGCTTAATTTTTGCGTCCTGTAATTTTGTTTAATTTAAAGAGTAAACTCAGCTATTGCCTCGTGTGCCACTTTTTTTGTTCTTACCAAAGTTTGATGTCATCTATGATCTATTACTGAACAGACATACACCAACATGGAATCTATTTGTTAAATGGATGCACTTGGGAAGTTGGGAGAGCACTTGAGAACCTAGAAAAAACTTGGCTTTGCCTTCTCAAATGCTTCTCTTGTACTTCTCGCATGTATCCATAACAGGATAGACACACAATAACCATTTCTTAAATAAAATATATAAATTATCACAAATATGGCACTTAAAACAAATGACCAATTTCTTTAAAGAAACAGAAAATTTAGCCACATACCTTCCATTCTTTGTCAACTTCAGAAATAAGTTTCTCATATCGATCTAAAAGACACTGGAGGCTTTTTTCATGATCAGCTACCAGCTCTTTTAAATTATTTTCAACAACTTCAGCTGTTAATTCAAAATGGTAAAACAATTCAATACTATTTCAATAGATTTAAAAAGTATTTATTAATAAATAGTCATTCTACACTGTTACCCTGTGAATTTTTTGGTGCAATTTTGCATCATTTTTAAAAGACAAAGAGTCTAAATACAGGGATTGCAGAACAGGGGGTAGCTAGAGGGCATTAGCCACCCCAATAATTTTTCGTCCCACAATTGGAAGTCTTCAAAATGCTTATAATGGGAAAAAGCCCTGATTGCTTTGCCAAAGTTAGTTTAGAGGCTGTGTGTGTGTGTATGTCTAGGAGATCTTCCACCTATTATAAGGACGAGTATCTAGGCAGCCATAATTATTATTTTCATGATTGTTATTGTCATGACAATAATAATAATGGCTGCCTAGATACTAGCCCTTATGGTTATTATTGACAGCAAGTACCCAACTTATAATATTTTGCAGAGAGAAATAAAAAAATGTAACTACATTTGCTATTTAATTATTCATATATGTAACTGTATGTAAATGGAACAAACAAAGGAAATTGGCATGGCATGAGTGCTCAGTAAAGGCTTCAATGCAAAGCTTCGTTTTTTTTCGAAAAAAATGCATTCATTTAGTATTTGCATAAATATATTTTTATGTGTGTATGAAAATGTTAACAATTGGCTTGTTAATTTCATTCTTGACAAGCTAAAATCTACCCTGAGCTGCTTAAATCAATTCAATTAGGCTGGTAAGAAAATAACCTAATTTTGCTCGTAAAAATGTACTTCCTGCAAAAATTAATTCATTTTAATAATGAAATAATAGTCTTGTTAAAAGAGTCACTTTAAGAAGCTATTGTGATGTATTGTAGTGCAAAATGTAAATTAGATACTTACGTTGTAGTTCTGGTGTTCGTATATCATGACAGTGAACAACAATCAATTTGTCATCAACTGCTTCAACATTGTTTTTGTAAACTGCAGTGTAAAAAGCACATGTTCAGTTATGTAACATACTGTTCAAGTTTCAAATTCAAGTTTTATTGTTCTACTGTTCAATTGTACTGTATGCTAACTAACCTCCAAACCATTTAACGTATATACTTTAGGCTTTACACACAAGGAAGAAAAAGAACTTCATGTTTTGCCAGCAAAATAAAACCAGATGAAAAAAAAAATCAGGCTCCTGATGGGAATCACAAAAACAGCATCAAATTCTGTGGATTTAGTAAAAATGACTAAGAGTAGGGGGAAGAGGGCGGTGAAGGGAAGGGGTTGGGCTGGTTTATATAAACCGAACATGTCAGGAATAAAGACAAACAAACTGAGATAAAGCAAAATCTGGCTTCGTATAGATTGCACCCTCTCATTCTAATCAATGGAACTAAACATTCAGAATGGAGACTTATTCACTCTAGGCAACGGCCTTTTGTACATGTATATCCACACAGGGGTAGAGAGGGTGGCAAAATGTAATCATATTAATTTTATATACCCTAAATATTCATATATATTCAAATACCTTTGCTTGCAACTACCTGTGAACACATGTGACAAAAACATATTCTACTGGTCAATCAAAGTTCAAAGTTTTGAAAAATGTTTGTCACATGTGTTCACAGGAAGTTGCAAGTGAAGGTATTCATATTCGCATAATCACATTTCACATTCACTGTCATCTCATTGCCACAGCCCTTTAGCAAAACTAAACCCCTGCAATCTTCACAATATCAATTAAAGTATACTATTCATTTTTCAACCAGAAAATAGTTTCACCCTTGCCCCTTATTCGCCACCTATTCCTCTTATCCGCTCCCCAAGAACAATCCATTCTAACAGCACATCTAGAACCTTTGGTACACTCTATATCACAGTTTCAGCTGGTTTCATCTCATAAGAAGCGAAACTTAAATTGTATGACCCGTCACTAAATTCCTACTCAGCTTTGCCTAGCTTAAACTCACTCTTAAATTGTGTTTAATTTTAATTTGCAAAGTTTAAATTTTTTAACTTCAGAAACCTTTGAGACATGTCTGGATGTCTGGGTGATATTTGTGGTCATAAATTATTTATGCAAACTAAAAAACCCTACAAATCACAAATAAGTAATTTGAAAACAAAACAAGACGTTCACTTACAATTGAAAGCATTTACACCGTGTTCACTGCTGTCAACTGCAAGCACAACAACTCTCGAATTTGGAGTTGCCATCTTTAAAATGCTTTCTCGAAAGTACTGTCAGGTACGTGACTGATGGCACGGGGTGAGAACGAGGTTCGAATCATGGAGTTTCCCTTCATTGGCCGAGGGCCACTCGGCCTGTCTGACTGGGGACTGGACTGGGACTAATTTTGGACGAAGATGTGTATTTTACAGGCGAAGGCAAAGTTTGGTATTTGAATAAATTAATGTTGCCTTTTGCTAGTTCAGTGACGGAACAAAATGCAAAGTTCATTGAGAAAAAAAAGCTGTCGCCTCATATACACTTTTTTTTATTGGTAAAATTTTGTAAAATTTTGCCCAGGTTCAATGTTCTTATTTTTTTCAACAATTTGAGGCTCAAAATGTTCTTATTTTGTTCTGAACTGCAATAAATTTTTTGTGGTTTGAATCGATTTTAAAGGCCTTCCAGTGTTTATGTATGCCCAGCTTTTATATACATGTAAAATTTTGTGTATTTTACAGC
>JAOCNB020147217.1:0-10353 GCA_026546465.2 Palythoa caribaeorum | reverse complement strand
GCGACCAACATTTCTTTCCCTTTGTTCTCGGAAAGCAATAAAAACACAGATTATTGCAAGCAGTTCGACGTTCAATTGTGTGGGAACCGAATATTGAAGCTTTTCTGCTGTTTTAATATTAATTTTCTATAAAACATCCCGCCTTGACTAGCATATATGAACTATTTTGCGGACAAGCTGTTATTTTTGTTGTTATTCATTGAAGCTAATAATGATTTGTTTGTTGATATTGCCTCTGTGATCGGTCAGCTCGGGAAAGAAATGTTCTGTACAAGAAAGCGGCAGAGGTCAGTGGGCTGGTAATCAAGAAAAATAAGGCAGTGAAGGAAGTTAGACTTTGCTAAACCTATAAGACCTGTAGTAAAGCAAATTCAGACAAACCGGCACAACTTTGCAATCATAATTATCTACATTATAAATAAATATCAATAAACAAATATAAATGAGAACAAGTCTTGTTGCACGGACAGAAAACCGTATTATACTTACAACCGTGCCAGAAGAGCCATGCCACAGAACGCACCTGGTTCTATTTCGGATATATTATTATCGTTCAAGTAGCTGCAAGAAACGTTAGAAATAACGTTAGTTTCCTTATACAACACTCCATCAAGAAATTAGTGGGTAACAAGAGTGAATTGCCGTGGGATCGTATCAGCGTTTTATTGATGATGGAAAACGAAACTGAGTCAATTTTGTGACTGCCTTTTTTTGTCAGATTCTACAGTTAATTTTTGCTAAGTTCCGGTGAAATTACAGAGCTCCCTTCAATAATAAAAAGATATAACGCACCCTCTAATCAACACCGCGGTTTTATTGATCACTTTCCTCGACATTGCTTAAGAATAATAGAAATAAGAAATTCACTGTGCTTGTTCTGTTCAGTTATAATTACAAAGTTAAGTCACTTGTAAATTTCTAAGTTCATTAAAAAAGAGTAACAGAGGCTCTATGATTGGGTGATTGCGTCCTCGTCATACTTATTGGCGAGAGAAATTGAGAGCGACTATTCTAACGGCTTAAATAGAAATCTCTGAAGAAGAAATAAAAAAACAGTAAGTTCTTTGATAAATAAGGTTTTAATCCATTTAAACAGTGGTATAGATGTTGATGATTTAATGAATTTTTGTACATGTGTGCTCGGCTGTCTGTAAAGACTTGTTAAACTGATACCAATCAGATTATACAGCATTTGCGATAGATAGCTATATTGACTAGAATTCTACTAAAACTGAGCAAAATGCGCTTGCTCCTTTTCTATTTCTATATTATAAACTGAATTAAGATATTACTCCAGAGCTACTATACAATTTTATTATAACTTAGACAATCATCGTCTTTATAATACTAACAGTTTCTAATGTAATGTAAAGTGAAGTGCTTCGAGCTGAGCCAGTAAAGTAAAAGGCATCTGAACTGAGAAAAGGCCCTTAGAAATTACAATGCTCTGTAAACGATTAATTGAAAACAAGTACTAATACATTTAATACACACAAATTAAAACAATACAAAATTATATGATAAAGCGTAAATATTTTGAAAATATGTATCTTAACAGTGTCTTCACATGCATATTTCAGATTGCAGATTGTTTGTTAATGTGGGCGATCCATTTGACTTCAACGCGGACTTGATGTGGCAAATAATTCAACAACAATGTTAGGCGCGATTGGTCTCATTCGGTTGGATCTATAATCACAATAGGTTAAATATGTCAACGACAATGTTTTTGCGTCGGGAATGCCTTGATCTTCAAGGCTGTTAGGTACATGGCATCTCCTTTATCTCTCCTGTATAATGTATAATAACTGATAACTGAAAGAACTGTGAAGGCTGTCCATTGCGATACACGGCACAAGGTTAAAAAGAGTAAATTAACATCTTGAAGGACTCATAAAAGTACACTATCTTCTTCCAAATACGTCGCTTAAACAACGGCAAAATTATTGTTTGACATTGTAAAATTGTTTGAACCTGCTTTGGTTTCGTCGACAAAAACAGAAAATTTCAACTCAGGCTATGTTTACACGGTAACGGTCAAAACTTTTAACGGTCAAAAAATTGGACAGTGCGTACTGTTTACACGGAACCGTCTCTTTTCTTACACGAAAATATCTTTTGTTTACACGGTACCAGTTATTTGAGATCGTACTCGGAGCCCGCGGTTTTTTGTCAGCCATTTACCACGTGAACATCCGCAAATCAATCCTTTGCAGCAAGGTGGCCGAGCAACTTCGTCAAAACCTCAAACCGTTCGAAAATTTACCCGATTCGGAGTGTTTACACGGTACTGATCATCTTTTTGACGGCACCGGACAAAAAATTGACCTCAACTTTGCAGGATGAAAATTTGTACGGCTAACCGGTCAAAGATTTGTATGGTTCGGCTGGTTCCGTGGAAACGAACGCCCAAAAATTGGCCGATACCGTGGAAACATAGCCTCAAGGAACATTTTGGGAAGTCATGCAGACATTAAGTCACGGCAGTTACTGCTGACCAATGTACTACGTGTTCACAAAATCATCTAGTGCTCACCAGCCAAAGCAACTTTCCAACTGGCTAGATACACTCATGTCCAAAACTACTTGCCGAAAATAGACACAGGTAGCCTGTTATGATTAGTGTTTCTACTCGCTCGCTCGCAGCAGTTAGTATATGACACGTATACTAGCTGTAACGACTCTTCAGTAAAGTGCTTCTATTTCTTACAATTCGTGGTGCTGGCTGATGAGTATATTATGTACTGGAATGGCTGACTAGCACGAGTATAGACTATAATTTTGATCTGACTATCGAGGTGGGTCATCAGGAATTTCTCACAGGTCTGTACGCATTTTGTGGTGGTAAAGGCTTGGAAATATGTTTATTTCCCCTTTCTTTTTTCTTTGGATAATTGTTACCGCGAATAACAATTTTTTTGAACTGCATCCATACATTTATAGCTCACATCACTTTACAGGAATAGCGAAAGCCTTCTGTCTTTTTTGGTGGCTGATTGGCCATTCCTACAGCCAGTCCACCGTCAGAGCATGGCGCTGACGAATTCTCATTTGATCTTTATTTTCTAATACAGCAGTTTATTTTAACTTAAGAGCTAAGCATTTTAAAAACCCTTAATCTTACACGAGGGAAGCACTGGCACAATTACAGTGTGTGGCCCAGTATCCTGCCGGGTCCAGTATCCTGCCAAAAAAAATTCAACTTAGAATATCTCGTCGGTTTTGTTTTTTTACCAAATACGAAGCTATCCGATGATTACCCGAACACTTCCGGTTTCCAAAGACATTTTTGGCGGGCATTTTGGTCACGGCATTTGGGAACGAGGTAAAGAGAAGAACAGGTAAGTAAACTATCTTATGGCTAAAATTAGGCATTTTACTGCGCAGTGAAGTTACCATTGATTATAAATGAACTCAAATCATGCGAAATTCGACTTGGATCGCTATGCTTTTTCACATGACGAAAGAATAATGATAAAACCATTCATAAACTGAGCGAAAGTTCAAGTAAAAAAGTTTTTTTTGAATAATACGTTCTAGAAGTAGTGACACAGTTTATGTTTTGGGGGCCCTTTTGCCTGCCATTTATCGGTTGACTTCTTCTTTGTCTTATAAATTGAACAAAGAATCTATAATCATTTACCTAGAATGTTTTTATAACTATCGGATATTGATTAAGCAGTAGAAAGAATGCATGCTGCTTTGGCTGTAATATTTCTTCAATTCTACGACCGAAGAGAAGGCGGATAAATAAATTAAAATAGTATAGAAACCCAAATAAGTTTGTGCTTGACATTTCAAACTCATTTTCTGAATCAAAAGCGAAATATATTCGTAATAAGTTGATAACTTCTAAGTGAATTTAATGTATACGATATATGAGCAAGATAATATTAAATGTGTTTTGAACGGATTTGATATAATTTATGTAGTTGTTGGCCTACAAACCGAGACACTTGTATATTTCGCACGCGTCCGCGTTAATTATGCATCGTTGTTTTCGTGCAGTATGCAGTAATAAACACACGCTTTTTTTATAAGAATCAGTAAACTTTGCCGAGGCTCATTGTTCTTAATTATTTGCCAACTTCAGCCTCATTTTGTTCTTAAATTGTTTCTATTTCTGTGAGCGGTTTTTATTAAAGAAAAAACAAAATAAAACAAGGTATTGGAAAATGAATCGCCTTGCGCAACACTTGTATTGTAGGTGCGAACTTCCTTCATTGTTGTTGAGCAGTCTTTACAGTGAATCTTTTATGTTTTATGCTGTATCGCTAAGTTTTAGTCAGTTTTCTACCACAAAAACTTTCTAGTTATCAAGCCTCAGTCTGTACTTGTTCTTAAATTGTTTTTGAATTTTGACAGTTTTAAGCCTCGTTCTTATAAAGCTGTTCTAATAAAAAAAAAATTGCGTGTAGATGAATAAGCAGACTCGTTCCACGGTTTTTAGATTTTTAAGAAATTTTAAAATTGGAAAAGATCAATTAGGATTATTAAATTGATAAGGAGTTTTTTTTTAAGAGGATCTATTTGTTTGTGTTTTAGATTGTAATATCAATACGCGATCTTAAAACATTGAAAATTTTGTATGGCGAGTGAAAGTAAAGAGAGCCGTTTGGAATTATTCCTCAAGGCCATGAAGGATGTCGAAGAAAATAAATTAAGCATAAGAAAAGCAGCCAAAAAGTGGGGTGTTAACAGGCAAACACTAGCCGATCGTATAAATGGAAAAGTAAAACTTGAGAGGCGCAGAGGCCCCCCTCCAGTATTAACAAAAACTGAAGAGAACCTTTTGGCAGAATGGTTGATTGAACTATCAAATCGTGGCTTTGGAATGTCTAAGCAAGGGTTCCTTCTATCAGTTAAGCAATTTTTGGATAAGGACGGTAGAGCTGCTCCATTCAAAGATAATATGCCCGGGCGTAGGTGGTACAGAAGCTTTCTTAGCCGTAACCCTAAAGTGAAGCTCCGCAAGGCACGGCCCCTTGAGAAAAAGCGAGCAAGAATCACCAAGGAGGACGTTGATAGCTGGTTTGATGAGTTTGAAACTTTTCTGATAAAAAAAGGCCTCAGAGATTCCCCAGCTCAGCTGTGGAATTGTGATGAGACTGGTTTCGATTTACAAGGGCGTACTGGAAACGTGCTTGGACCATCAAATCAGAAAGAGGCACCGTATCAAGTAACTACAGGAAACCGCGAATGCATAACCATGCTACCTTGCTTTAATGCGTGTGGCCAGTGGATGCCACCGTATTTTATCTTCCCAGGGAAGAGGATACCTGTGACTTACAATCCTATTGAGGGCGGGGTCCAAGGAAGTGTTTTTTCTGTCACACAATCCGGTTACATGGATACTTCAACCTTTTATATGTGGCTCGCAAATCATTTTATACCCAATTTGCCACCAGCAGGACCCGTCGTTTTGGTTATTGATAGCCACGATTCACATTTGGATCTGGAAACGTTTCAGTTGGCAGAACAAAATGGTATTCATATCTATGCGCTTTTAAAGAACGCAACTCATATGTTGCAACCAGCTGACGTAAGTCTTTTCGGCCCAATGAAGAAAAGCTGGTATAACTCACTCAGGTGTTTTAACCAGGCAAATCCGAATGCCGACATCAATAAAAAAAATTTTTGTACTGTGTTTAAACATACTTGGGAAGAGGTCATGATTCCAACTATTCTGAGTGGTGCTTTTCGAAAATCAGGTATATACCCTTTGGACAGAGGCCAAGTATCAAAGAGTCTACTCATGGCGATGAACACTCTTGAAGAAGCTAATTCAGCAGAAGCAACTATTGACAGCGCGACACATGCAGCTTTTAAGGAATTAGATGGAGTGCTGCCAACGCCCGCTCGAAACAAGTACCGCCGCCGAGTTGAAGAGAATTATGATATTTAAAGCAGCCCAACTTTTAACGCCTGGAAAAAGCTTTATCGTAAGGCTTTTCCTGACAACTCTGGTAGCAATCTCTCTTATGCCAGTACTTCAACAACACAAGAGCCAAAGGAAAGAATAGCCTCATGTTTTGCACCTTCTCAACCCCTGAGCGATTCAAGATCACAAAATTTGCTGAAAGAAATCCTGACATACCCTACCTTAGAAGCAAAAGGCCCTCCTAAGAGAAAAAATGTAAAGAGAACCATTCCAAATTTTGTCAGCGGGCCCGAGTCAAGGCAGATACTTTTGGATGAGAAACGAAAGAAAGCGCGTGAGCTGGCTGACAAGCAGAAAAAGTTACAAGAACGGGAAGAGAACAAGGAAGAAAGAAAGAAGGAAGAAAGCAGAAGAAGATAAAGCTCGAAAAGAAATAAGAAAACGACAAATGCAGGAAAAGAAGAGAAAGGACAAAGAAAACAAAAGGCCAAGGAAGCGCTAGGAATTGAGGAAAAACTTTTTCAAACGATTTTCAGTTGTTGCTTGACGTTTTTTCTCGAAAGCACATATCATCATAGGTTGCGTTTAAAGTTTATACCCATCCACGAAGCTTAATTACGAACCTCACAAGATAAACCCGTCTATTAGAAACTATAAGAGATATACACATATTACCTTCATTATTGTCATGAAATAATCGAGACGAATTATTTTGAAGATGGGCATATTTTGCGCGCAACTCTTTGATTTTGCCATTGTACATTTCAAACCACTTAAAATTTGCGTTGTTTTAAAAAATAGGAATTCTCTTGATGAGTGCATGAGTAGGTCACTTATAGTTAGACTTACGCGAAATTTGCGAGGTTAAAATAATAATAAAGTAATAAT
Organism: Palythoa caribaeorum; assembly: GCA_026546465.2. Lineage (NCBI taxonomy): Eukaryota > Metazoa > Cnidaria > Anthozoa > Zoantharia > Sphenopidae > Palythoa > Palythoa caribaeorum. The sequence goes on along the minus strand of JAOCNB020147217.1, from coordinate 3,584 downwards.
GTAAAGTAGGCTATTGATTTTGCTTTACAAAACAAGATGCAAAAGCTTCGGGGAATAACGAAGTGTCAGCTGTGTATATTGCCTTTTGTTAGTCCTGGTTGGAATTTTGTTCTTTTGCTTTTCCAATTAGAATGCATATTATCTTGATAGACAACGCGGTAATTAAAGGATACCATGAGTTCCAAATCAGACCTCCTCCGACGATGTTATTACCAGTGACGAGAGAACTAGGAAACAAACATGACCCCAACGCATGCCTCGTTTGGGTGCCAAAACTGGACCAAATACCAGCTTCAGAATGGAATATGGTTACTAACGAGAAGCGCGGAGAGACAGTCAGGACGATTGCTGACCTCCCTATCGGGAGAGTCCCGAGGGGAATTTCCAAGTGCTTTTGGGAATTGTTAGGATCCCCTGACTTCAACGGTATCAACTGGTAAGCTACACCAAGAGGCGTAATAAAGCTATTTACTTCCGATTATTGTTTGTTTTGATCTATTTTCGTTCACTGAACTCGAGTTTAATGAAAATTGTCCTGTGAATTGTAAGTTTTGTTTGTGGCGAACTCTCAACTAGGAGTTATCCCCTATTCAAACATAATGTCCCTACTTCCTCCCGCATGTAAGGACACGTGAGTATGATGAATTAGTGCAAACTAATGATAATATGTAACCTCCGTTTTCCAGCAGATGGGCGTACCATGTAAAAGCTTTGCCCCATGGCCCAACCAGCATTCCTCTGGGGGTGGTGCTGTAATTCCATGCTCCTACCAAATACAAGTCAAGACTGGCCACCAGTATGTCTTACAGAAAGTGCGAGCAGCAATCGCTACTATGGATGAAAGCGCCGTTCTTGAAGTGCATATGCTTTAAATTTGAAGTTATAGAATATTGATAAAAGTAATGCTTATAAATTCTGTGCATAAAGTGTTGAATGGATTAGCGTATAGTCAAGAGGTGATTACCATAGCAGCTAAATTGGTTCTGAACATATCTAAACCTGAACGATGTTCACTTTGTATTCTTAGTTATATCCAAAGATTGGAGAATAAATTAAATGTTATTGATTCTTTTCTTTTCTTGCAATGTTTTGATAAGTTTAGATACGATCTACGCCTTTTTTATCAGAGCTAAAAGTTTACTTGCATAAATTCTATTGATCTCACCGAATTTCGCAAATACTAAAATGCGCCGTAAAAATTGACGTTGTTTCTGCAGAATACCAAACTCGTTTTGCAATTTTCAATGTAAGAAACTACTTAGCGCCTATATAGAAGTGCCTTTTTGCTATTTAGCACTTGAACTACACAGCGTTCTCAATAAATCGCAAGACTATTACAAATGTCAGGATACTGGACCAGGTGGCAGGATACTGGACCTCCAAACCACTTCATTAAAACTGCCATACAAACCAAAGACAAATGACACAAATGGTAAACTTGTTCTTATTATCTTTCAACATAATTGATTCATAATGTGGTCAGGTTTCAGTACATTAACTTTTAATAAAAGGGAGTTACCGTGATTTTTAGCTGAAGTGGCAGGATACTGGGCCACACAGTGTACCTCTTATATCTTCCCTTAAATAACGTGAGTCTGTGTGTGTTAGCAGCTAATATACTGGGCACCATGGCCACATGGATAGCAAGCATTACCCCTTATATCTACCCTTAAATAAAGTGAGCCTGAGTGTTAGCAGCCACTATATTGGGCACTATGGCCCCATGGGTAGCGGATATTACCCCTTATATCTACCCTTAAATAAAGTGAGCCTGAGAGTTAGCAGCCACTATATTGGGCACTATGGCAACATGGATAGCAAACATTACCTCTTATATCTACCCTTAAATAGTGTGAGCCTGTGTGTTATCAGCCATGGTCAGCTGCTTCGCCTTTTTGGGGCCAGTGCGGCACAACTCAAAACAGGCTGCATTTCCCAAGGAAAAGCTAAAGTAAAGTGTAAGAGTAACGCATTTCGGATGTGGCTGAGAAAGAACTCACATGTTCAGAGAGATATAAGAGGTAATGCACGCAACTCATGTGACCATAGTGTCCAATATAGTGACAGCATGTTATCATTGGCACGTATGCGTTGAGCTTGTGAGTTTATGTATGTATTTAAGGCTCGGACAGGATACAAAATTAATTAGTTTTTACTTGCATTATTACTACACACGTACCTGTATCACACACTACACCCGCTGCACTATTCATATATCCACATTCGCTATAAAACCACCCACTATGTGGACACTCCCCCAGTGATTTCTCACTTCCTTTGCAACCGAGGTTACTAAGCAACACAGGTTCTGTGCCTGCTCCAAAAGCTAGTCTTGTTTTCGTGAGGAGAGCTCGTTTGTATCCCAACATTCTACACACAACGTCTCCGTCAGACTTGTCCCAACCAGCGTCACAGACTGTACCCCAGGTCCCATTATAGTTCACTTCCACGCGACCTTGGTAGGAATTGGACTTGGTTCCCGCTAGGCGGACTCCAACAGAAATTATATTTTCTGTAAACAACAAAATTCTCTGGATAAGCAAGTACGTCTGTTACCATTCAACACATTGTTTTTAAAAGCTTTCAAATGGTAGCATTACTAACTCAAATTGTTATATTTAATAAGTTCGCTCACTTTTTTAGTTTCTCAAGTAGTTATTTGTATACCAGTCAGGTATCAGGTATCCGTGACAACAAAGCAATAATAATTAACAAAATAATATTAATACTAATAATATTCTACTGCCGTGTTCACAATTCTGCCCGGTTCAGGTAGAGGTTTTCGTTCTACAATCTACATCTACATCTCATCTACAGTTTTGGTTTTTGATTTTTTCATACTTTTACGCATGACCCAAGTAATCCGTATGAAGATTACCAAGGAGTGCTATTTCACACCAGGTTAAGCGTTACAAGTCGCGTCAAGTATTAAGGTTTATATCAAATATAACAAATCATGATATGAATTTATAATAAGAATTATAAAATACTCATATGGCGCTGTTTCACTAGGATTCAACATAAAAAATATATAAAATGAGTACTAAAAAATGTTCTTACAGTTAAAAAGAGTTCTTAAAAAGATGAATCTTGAGTGAGGATTTAAATGTCTCTACTGATAAAAAGGTCATCTTGTTTGGGAGATTATTCCAAAGTTTCGGTCCAATAACCGAAAACGCGCTCTCTTCATAGGGTCTTCATAGGTTTTCAACTGAAAACGGGGCTGAACCAGCAGCCCTTTGTTCGATGAGCGTAGCGTTCTTGTTGGCTTATAAGGTGTTGACAGGTTACTCAAGTAAGTTGTCGCTAGTTGATTTAAACGTTTATAAGTCATTAGTAAGATTTTAAAAAGAATACGTTCAAGAACAGGCATCTAGTGCAATTCTATTCGCGGATAGGTATAATGTATTACAAGTCACTTCAGGTATTATAAATCATGGCAGGTATAAAACTTCTTTTCAGGTATTATAAACCATGTCAGGCATTATAAATCAACTCAGGTACTACAAAACACCCCTATGTAACAGACCTGGCGAAACCCAACCTGGTGGGCTATTTTCCCCAACCTGGTGAGATTTTGGCCA
>JAOCNB020147179.1:0-10354 GCA_026546465.2 Palythoa caribaeorum | reverse complement strand
GGGAGGCAGAGTACGTAATGTACAAGAGAGCGTTTCGATCTTTAATAGATGATATGCCACGCGCATGCATAAAATAATCAAAGTGTTCATCTTTTCCGTTTTCAATATTTGTTCGTTTTTAAGAAGAATTTTTAGAAGATTTTAAATGAATGAAATTATTGGGAAGGTTATTAAATGAAATTGGCAAAATTTCTTTCGATCGAAAAAGGGCACGGCAATGCCGCCGAATAGTAAGTTGCAATTGTTAATGTTGTAAGTTCGAGTGCGTGTTTTCTTTTTTAATTTTAGCAATTTTTTTTAATCTTAGTTCAAGTTTAGAGATTCATGTCAATGTTTATCGTTCGAAATGATGCTGATTTGAACGTGCTTTTTCCTTGGGGGAGGGTGGGGAGTCCAACCTTCAAAATGCTCTTGTGTGGCGTATGCTACATAATATCCAACTGTTTGCCTCATTAGCATACGTAATTTTCCTTTTAGTCAAAGATAACGATGACCGATGACGACGACGACCGATGACGGCAACCGATGACGACGACGACCGATGACAACGACCGATGACAACGACCGATGACGACGACTGATGATGACGACGACCGATGACGACGACCGATCGTGACGACGACCGATGACGACGACCGATGACAACGACGACTGACGACCTATGATGATGACGACCGATGACGACGACGACCGATGACGACGACCAATGACGACGACCGATGACGACAATAGATGACGACGACGACCAATGATAACGACCGATGACGATGACCGATGACGACGACCGATGACGACGACGACCGATGACGACGACGACCGATGACGACGACCGATGACCACGATCGATGACGACGACCGATGACGACGGCGACCGACGACAACGACCGATGACAACGACGACTGACGACGACGACCGATGACGACGACCGATGACGACGACCGATGACGACGACCGATGACGACGACCGATGACGACGACCAATGACGACAACCGATGACGTCGACCGATGACGATGACCGATGACAACGACCGATGACGACGACGACCAATGCGATGACCGATGATGACGACCAACGACGCAGTTTTGTGCGTTTTATGTGAAATAAGTTTGAAGAAACATATTAGTTCCTATTCTAAAGAACGTAAGTTATAACTTACACGCCAACTTACCATCTTTTCTCAACCAAACGCTCTCTCTCAAATAATCCCCCCACAAGAAATAAAACTGAAAATATACTTTCTTGTAGTTTCTAGATCTTGACTTTATTTGACGAAATACATAAAATAGTGCACGTGTTACCTAATACAGTTACAATTCAACAAAACTGAGCAATTTGTATAGAAAAAACAACGGCAACAACTTTTTGTCTAGCTTACAACTGATGTACCAATTATAGGTCTATTTCCTATTCAACGTTGTTTATTACAGTGAGTTCAAAAATGTTGTATAATAAAACTCAGTTTAAGACCTTTGAATGCAAAGGCTTACGACAATCGCAGTAGCAACAGTTATCTCTGACCTTAATCACTGCTGGGCTGTCTTTTAAAAGGAAAAAGTTTATAGAAACAAGAACTTAGAATCGTCCAAAAAATTAACTGACTACTGAGAATCGACCAAAAAATTAGCTGATTACTGAGATCTGGATACCCCCATTCACACCCTCTTAATGAACCCTTGATATTAATGTTAGAGACTTCAGGCTCTTTATTCCTGTGTTATAAAGTTTGTTGAAAGCTCGACATCTGTACGCGGTGTGTTTCTTCACTGGTATTCTTTTCTTGATTTCATATCCCCCATTTGGTTTAACATCCCCCGTTTTACAATAAAAATTACGAGTAAAAGTTTTTTTAAAAGTACACGACGTGTGTTACTGACATTCCAAGTAAAAGAGCGGGTTAAGATTTAGTATTTTTATAACTTGCATTAGAATAATTTGAATTTAAATACTGTTCAGGAATGTTTAAAATGCAGGAAGAGCGATTGTTACAACTCAATAAACAATTTTTAAGAAAAAACTAGCATATATTTATAAAGATAATCATAAAAATAGGGGGGATTATAAATGTTTACGAGTTTAAATAAAAGACATGCAGTTAAAATACTGTTAAAACTATATAAAAATAAATACTTTCGCACGTTCAGAATCAGATTGGACTTTAAAAAACTTTTACCTTTAATATTTATTGTAAATTGTTTCAAGAAATCCTTATTGATAAAGATCTTCCGTTTTATTAGAGTTTTCAGAAATTTTCCACATTCCCGTTAATTTGACACCTTCCCCCGCTCCGTTTTTTTGGCAGTTAGGCCGGACGCCTGTGGTTGCATACACCACGTATGCTACTTTCTCTCTCTGTAGGATCTGGGTTCTAATATTTGTGACTGACCCATGTGGTTAACGAATTTTGGATCGAAACATGAATGTTTTAGGCTGTTGTAGAAGTTTTCGACCATCTTTAGCCAGGATTTTGCCATCACTAAAACATGCGAGAACTTATAAGACAGAAATAGTGCGAAATTTGCAAAAACGACCAAATGCCTTTCAGAATCGCCCGGGAGTGCGGCACATGTCGTCTGGCAAAGATCGCAGCATTTTTGACGAGAATATATTTGTCATTGGAGGTTTGGCGTTGCTTGGTGGTGGGGTCGCCTTTGTAAGTTGTGAAGTCAAGAGATTTTTCCCATGACGCTAGTTTGAATATCACACTATTGTTAATCATTACTTGCAAAGCTTGGCTAAATTCATTTACCTAAGTGCATAGACCCCAAGCTTGAAACCTTCAAATGCTGGTCATATGATACAAATATGTGTTTGTGCAAGCGCCGAATGGGGTCTGATGGGGTCTGGGGCATGCTCCTCCAGAATTTTTGAAAGTTAGGGTCTCTAAAATGGCTGTCATTTCCATTGCAGATCATTTTACTCACAATTTGTGTAGTTTTTCGTCAAGCTTAGCAAGCTTTTTATATATTATTTGTAGGAATCATGGCCTGAAAATTAAGGTTTTTGAGGAATTGGCTGATTTTATCGAAAATGCAGACCTTGATTACAAATGCAGTTTTTTACTCAGTCATGGAAGGTCAGGGGGTATAAATGTTCAAATGCAGGTCTGACCTGCCTTTGGTGAGCCACTTATGATATATACAAGTGGCCCAATGGAGGCAGTTTTTAACTCAGGTTGCTCTAGTGTTTATAAGCAGATGAAAGTCTATGACTTCCTCTGGACGGGACACTAATCTATCGCAGGTTCACTCCCAGCAGAAGCTAGTGCTCATTTTACCGACCTTGGGAGGATGGAAAGCTGAGTTAACTTTGGTGGGAAGAAAGTTACACAAATGTTCAACATCTTGTGGTTAGAAGGCAAAGATCTTACCCAGGTCAAGGGGTACTCTATTAATGTTAGGGTAGGGGTGTGTTGCCCTAAGCTCAAAACCCTGACCCTATCCAGACCTATGATTATTTAAAATTGATACCCTATCCCAGACCTATAAGTCAAAAACCATACCCTATCCCAGACCTATAAGTCAAAAACCATACCCTATCGCAGACCTTTAAGTCAAAAACCATACCCTACCCCAGACCTTTAACTCAAAAACCATACCCTACCCCAGACCTTTAAGTCAAAAACCATACCCTACCCCAGACCTTTAAGTCAAAAATTATACCCTCTCCCAGACCTATAAGTCAAAAACCATATCCTACCCCAGACCTTTAAGTCAAAAACCATACCCTATCCCAGACCAAAGTGGAAAATGATACCCTACCACAGACCTACCTAACAGAGTTTTCTATGTCTGTTCTATCCCAAAACTAACTTCTTCAGGCAAATTTATTGAGTTTTTTGGACTGGACTTTATTAATATATACTGCTTTCATTACATCAAGTTAAATACTCCCAGAGGTCAGGTATTGTACCCAAATTAGATACCCTATTGTAGACCTCTGGCAAATATGGTACCTATCCCAGACTGCCAGAACTCAAAACCCATACCCTCTAGGGCAGCACATACCCCTAAATGGGGGAATACCCCCTCCCCCTGAGAGATCTTACCACTGCACTAACCACGCTGCTGTCAATACTTGGGCTCTATAATTTTTTAAGAAAAAACTTCCCACTCAAGAGCATGCAAAATGTAACCCGTTTGCTTTTCCGTGAGTATTTGTCAGGCAATGTTTGAGCTGACCAATATCTTCATGCTAATTAATTTTTCTTTTTGTATTGTCTCAGACAATATTGGGAGCGTAAAAACAAACAATCGTCTGAGTGTAGTGAGCTTTATTCTGTTTGTTGTTTAATCCAAGATTTAATGTTGGCAAACCTGGAACAAAAAAGTGTCCATATGGCGAAAAAAATTTTTTTTCAATTTTGATATCTCTAGAATGCGTAGACAACTATTCTATAAAAATTTTTGATTACGTCACATTTTTTACACAAAATTGAACTTAAGTTCCCATGCTGGCCACACCCATCGAAGATGACTAAGAGTTGCTAAGTCTGGGTCCAGAACAGGGCCATGAAGTCTCCTTGGGAATCATCTTTTATGCCAGTTTTTTCAGCGTTTTATTGTATTTCCATACAAACCTGATTATTTTTGAGCCAAACAAATAAAAAAATGATCGGGTTTCTATGGAAATACATTGAAGAGTCAACGATGACGAAATGAAGAGTCAACAATTCCTGAAGTGATGTCATGACCTGTTCTCGACTTAGACTTAGCAACTGCCAGTCATCTTTGTTGGGTGAGAACTTTGAAGCTCGATTTTGTGGCAAAAATGTGTTGTAATTGAAAAATGTTTTTAGAATACTTGCCTATGCAATCTAGAGATATCAAAGTCGAAAAGATTTTCACCATATGGACTTTTAAAGTTTACAAATGATTAAGACTGATGTCATTTTTATTGTTATCAGGGGTTCTACAGTGGAGAGTTCTTTCCTAACAAAGATCCGTCGAAGAAGGCCACTTCAGAGGTACAGTTTGTCCAAAAGTCTGAAGTCTAAGAATTTAAAAAACAAACTAAGTACCGTATATAAATATATATATATACAGTCGAACCTTGATTATCCGGACTATTCGATTATCTGGACGTTTTTCTCAGGTCCCAAATTTTTCATGAATATTAATCAGTTGTGATCCTGAAGACTCAAAAGTCTCAAAAAGCCCAATAAATCATTTCAAAAGACTGTTGAAACAGCATATTATCCTGTGCACTTTTCAAAATTCACAAGTGTGATGAGACAGAAATATTCTGAAGCATTCAGCTGATATCTGATTGGCTCAATTGTTTTGTTGCCAAGGGAATTTCGTGTTTGATTAGTTTCTGCTGCGTGGGTTATGTTAAGACACAAGCGATCAATCAATATTTTCCATTATCTGGACTCTCGATTATCCGGACTATTTACCGAAGTCCCGACGAGTCCGGATAATCAAGGTTTGACTGTAAATGATATTCATTTGATAAATCCTATTGTGAATTTGCTTCCTCAAATAGCCATTAGTTACTGAAACAGAAAGCAGCACAGAACAAGAAAGTCAAGTTGTTAAAACAGAGGAAACAACAGCTGATGAGAGTGTTGACAATGTGACTGCAAAAGAAGATGTAGAACAAGGTCTGTACTTCATGTATGCATCTTACCAGGTCTAAATTATGCTGTAAAATCCCACATTAAAGCTCCCCCCTTCCCTTCCTTCCTAGTTTTAAGCCCCACCAGATAGAAGCCCATTCATTTGCCAACAAAGATATTATTCTGGATATAAGCTCAACCACATATAAGCCCCCTCCCCCGTGTTTATAAGCTCATCTACTGTACAAATGTACATAAGAAGACTTTCATTCAGTTGAGTTCTTCCAGTCTCATATTAAGTGTTTTATAGATGTTTTGAAAATAAATTCCCCATTTATAAGCCCACCCATAACCCCTATGAAGCAGGGCTTTAACCTGGGATTTTATGGTATTTTATTATTGAAACGTACAACAAAGTCTTTCTGTTGTAATAATTAATCCTTAATTACTTAACCTCCAAACAGCTGTGTACATGTTTGGTACAGTGGTAAAGTCTCTTCCTTCAAGCCAGGCTCTGCTGAGTGTTGGTTGATTTGTGTCATCTTTCACTAAAGTTGACTCTGGTTTCCCATCCAGGGGGAGTCAGTAACTCTCACAGATAAGCTGCCACTAGCTTCAGTGGGCAACTTAGTCTTGTAAAAGGATTTAGGTACTTAATCCTGTTTGCAACTTATCAACATCTTACTTCTCGTACATAACTCAAACAACATAATTTAACTGGTAATGAGAAATAAAGAATTGATCTTGAAAGTGGAATAAGCTGTGGAAGTTGAAAAGACAAATTCTCCCAAACTGCTTATACAGAAACTATGGAGCTCAGTTGGGAGAATTTACCAACATATCATTTGTCATGTTTTGGGCTTAAAGGGCTAATATCCATTGGAAATTAAAGGGGGAAGAGAGGGTCCAAAGGGTAGTCGATGGAGTTAAAATTAAATACAATTCAGGCATTGATAGACTAATCGATTCAACATGCTTTTTAGATAAAAAACCATAACTTTTATTAGTCAAGTTCAATTTTATAATTTTTCTCAGTGTTCATATTTGGTGAAGAAATGTTTCAAGACCCTCCCCCTCCCCATTATGCACAGAGACTGCAAGTTTTAGCAGCTCAAATACGGGTCTTTGACATCAAAATAAAAAACAAACATTCAAGCTTTTGTGGCCATTGAGGGTGTCGGGGGGGAAGGGGGTCTCTGAAATACCTTTTTTAGCACTCTGAGACTGATTTCTTTCTTATCAGCTTCTTCTTGAACCATGATAGGTATAAGGATAAATCGTTTAAATTAAGGCCGTGTTACATGAGTCAACTTGCAATGACGATTTTCTGCACAACAATGTTGCGTGTTGAGTTTCGAGTTTTTGAAACCAATTCAAAAACTCGCAACATAATACGAGAGCCCCGTGTTGTGCAGAAAATCATCCCCAGTGATCTGTTACATGGAAAACGATTTTCCTTAACAGGGTGTTGTGCAGAAAATCGTTGTTGCAAGTTGACTCATGTAACATGGCCTTTAGCAGTTCTCAGTGTAGTGCTTGGATAGATTTGTTTTTGAAAATGTTGGTTCTGAAAATTATCAACTGCTCAAGAATTGTTTGGTTCACTTTTTCCCTTAACTTCATGTTAGTTATGGTAATAAAATAATGTATTTTAATTTTCCTGCTTCACTGCTTCATGGCGCAATCGCAGTTATGGATAAATCGTTTGAAATCCCAGAAAGTAAAACTAAATTGGCTTTGAACAACTGGGATCTTATCAGCTTAATATTTTTTTCGCAAATTTCTTTTACCTTCAAAGATCTATACAATTGATAACAGCCGCCATTAGTTCTTAAACTACTCGCAAGACGTGCTACTACCATTCAAATTCTTCAGCTTTTCATCCTTAATATTTTTCAAATGATTTCCTGTTATAAAATTTTAGATTTAACAAACTTTAAGGTGTCCAAAACGTTTTATCATAGGCTGCAATAGACAACGGAATTTCGCGCGCGCAAAAACTTACACATTCTATCTAGCATATAAAAGCATTTTATCCAAAAATATTGGTTGGAGATTTTTTCTTAAAACTTCGATCAAGTCATTTTACATCAAGTAAATCGAGTTAGGACAAGATTATTTACAAAATTACTCACCATTTTCGCTCTCTTGCGACTTCTTGCTGCTTAGTTACGGCTTCATGAGGCGGCGTACAGTCAGCGGTTGCGAAACATCAAAACGAGGCATGTAAGATGGCGGACGGAGATTGTAAGGCAGCATGTTCCAATAAATTTATGGAAGTTTCTGGCTTATAAAATAAATTATGGAAACAACAAATACCGAAGCCATCAAAACACAAGTAAAGAAAGCGAAAGCTTACGTATTTCTTCGCCTCGTAAGTAAATTACGCATGCTGAAGAATAGAAAAGCCATGCCGCATCAAATTAAAAAGAACAGACAAAAAATAGGTAAGATTCGTCAACAAATAGTGCATCTGCAAAAATGTACGTTAGATGAACTCGTAAAAGTGACACTGGAGGCTAGCCGAAACTCTGAAGTACTAGAAAAACCAGAACACCAAAAACAAATGGATTTAGCGCTTGGGCAAATGTTAAGCCAGACGAAATCAGTGCAGAACGTATTGAAAAGTGGTTTGCAAATAGAATTCAGAGGCACAGGGAAAAAAGAGACGATAAAAGAAGGAAAATCGTCAGTCGAAAATCAAACAGGACCGCATATGGAAACAAAGTCAAGTAAAAAGGGAAACAGAAAACCTAAAATATTGATAAAAAATAAAGTTTATGAACATGAAGATTGTATTACTACAGCTGGTAATGGAGATAGTGGTCATGTGAACGCTGTTTCATTGGATGATGTTGATGACGATGACGAGGGTGATGATGATGGTACTGTTGATGATGATGGTAGTGATGATGGTAATGATGATGGTGATGATGATGGTGTTTATGATGGTGATAGTAGTGATGATGGTACTGTTGATGGTAATGTTGATGTTGGTGATGATGATGGTAGTGATGATAATACTGTTGATGATGATGGTGATGATGGTAGTAATGATGGTACTGTTGATGGTAATGTTGATGTTGATGATGATGATGATGATGATGATGATGATGATGATGGTACTGTTGACAATGATGGTAGTGATGATGGTAATGTTGATGATGATGATGGTGATGATGGTAATGTTGATGGTGATGATGATGTTAGTATTAGTGATGATGGACATGTGAATACAGTTTTATTTGATGATGATGATGGTGGTAGTGATGATGGTCATGTGGATGCAGTTTCATTAGATAATGACGTTAGTATTAGTCATGAGATGGGTCAGTACAGAAAATTCCCAAGGTTAGAGTCTATGTTTGTGGGCAGCATGTCTGAGATGGCAAATAGAGACATGAAAAGAAAAAATTGGACTGATAAAAAAGTTGAAAATGCCAATAAAAGGAGAAATTTCAAGAAGAATCGAATGGGACAACGAGAAAGGAGAAAACAATGGGAAAAACAATACGGCCATGAAGCAAATCATGTTAAACACAGGAAAGGAAAATGCTACAACTTTGGTCGAAAGGTTGACAGCCAAAAGAACCCTTTGAAAGGAAGACCAAATAGATCAAATAACACTAAAACTACAGGTACATATCAGAAGAAAGCTTTTCAATCATCTTGGGATTCCAGTAGAAAAAACAAACAGTGGGTAAAACATGGTCAAGCAGAAAGTTATTCTAGACAAAGAAAAGGAAAATTTGATGTCAGAGGACGAGGTGACAGCCAAGCAAATACCATGAAAACAAAACAAGATCGATCAGATAAGAGTAAAGGAGCAGGAAGGGAGCAGAAGTTTCTCCATCCATCTTGGGAAGCCAGCAGAAAAAGGAAGCTAAAAGAATCTGTACTTGTACCTTTTGAAGGCAAAAAAATCAAGTTTGATGACTAAAAATTTTACAGTTGAACAATGTCAACAAGGGCCATCCAAGAAAGAAATAGCCAATCATAGCATAGGTTTTTAAAAACAGTATTCCTGAATTATTTTGCATTTCAATTTTTTGAGAGAATCTGAATTCAAAACCTACTCTTTCTTGAAAGATGTTGAGAGTTATTATCTAGGAGTTGCACTATGATTGGTTGTGTTCCTTTCATGGCTGCAGATGATGTTGTCGCACTTTAAGTGAGTGTTAGGGAAGCATCGCATATTGATTCAATTTTGCCTGTTAAATATTATGAAATTCACAGGGAAGATAATATGTGGAGTCAGTGACAATAGGGATTTTAAGAAACTACAACGGCAATGCCAATGACTCAGAAAAAATGTTTCTGGTTTGCTAGACTGGTTTCTGCACAGCATTCGGATTTTGTTAGGATTAGTTCAGTTATGTTTTTAAAGTTTTCGAAATTACCACTGTCTATTCAACTTGAGCAATTAAAGGAAACTTTGAAAATATGCAGTAGTTAATCTTAATTTTACTTAGCCCATGTGATAATTCTTAATTAACCCCCCTCCCCCCAAGCTCTTAACTTATATATGTCCTCTTTGGTGCCAAATAAACCACGAGAGAGAGAGAGAGAGAGAGAGGGGGGGGGGTTGAAAAATATTTGAAAACCTAATGAGTGCAAGGGTCTTAACCCTTACAGCCCCAGGCAAATTATCAACCTCCAACTTCTCCTCACATACTCAAACAAAACAATAGAACTGGTAATGAGAAGCAAGGAATCAATCAAGTGAAATAAGCTGTGGAAGTTGAAATGCCAAATTCTCCCAAACTGCTTATATAGGAAGTATGGAACTCAGTT
>JAOCNB020147139.1:0-10354 GCA_026546465.2 Palythoa caribaeorum | reverse complement strand
ACAAACAGACAAAAATTCAAATTCTGAACCAACATCTCAAATACGAAAAGATGTTCAGGTGATGCAAAAGCAGATGCTTGCATTGAACTATCGCCTAGATAATTTACAGCAAGGGCGTTCTTTTAACCGCAGCACTCGTTTGCGTTTTGGTACTGCGAGATGTTTTAACTGTGGTACACTTGGCCATATGGCTTCAAGTTGCAACAGAAAAGCGGCAGGTGATCCACGAATTCCAAATCAAAACCGCCAGGTGCACTCAAATCAGCATCCTCATAATTTTCAGCGAAAGCCTTATAAGCAGTTTTCGGGAAACTAAATTGGGCTCCCAGCAGCTTTCTTGATAAAAATCGACTGGGAGCCACAAATGTTGCTAATACGTGGCCATATTCTCGTTTTCCAGTTCGTAGTTTTAAACAGAGACAGCCCAATTTTCAACTCTAGTACAGTCCAGAGTTCAAAATTGCCAAAAACAATATTGCGCTCGGGGGAATCAAACCCCGCTCAGAGCAAAGAAAATTGAAAGAAACCAATTAGTGGCAACGCATACGCAGGAAGCAATAACAAATTTTTGCGACACACAGTCTAATTTTGATAATGATGATGGCGACTTAATTGTTGATATAGAAGCTCCTGTCAATACGAATGACAGTGTTTTGGATGAAAAAGCATTCAGAAATACAAACCACAATGCGCGCGTAAGTGGATTATCAAAGGGTTGTTTACCGTCAAAGGATAACGATGTCATTAATTTCCCATCCCAAGATAGGAAATCGGCTTTCAAAAGAGGGGATGCCCCGTTTAGAAAGCAATTAGCGTAGGAAAGGGATGTGGGAAAATTTTCAATTAGTGACAACCCAAAAGCCATCCCATCAAGGGTTGAAATAGCAATGTAAAGTGCTCCAAGGGCAGTCGCACCCTTGAAGAGCCAGCATCATCAACTCTCAAATTCGAATAATAGAAATTTAATTCCCGGGTTTGAAGTGAAAGAGGTAAGTTTATTATGTTTTATGGCCATAATTGCAATACTTTTTGCAAATTTTCCTTGGATGTTTATGGTTAGTTTTTCCATTGGTATGGTTGCCTTGAGTATTTTAGTGACTTCTGAACGAAAACGTACATTTTCTAAGTATGATGTTATGGCAAATTCAGTGAACTTTGGAAGACAGAATGTCCAGTTGTTGGGTGGATTAGATAGTTTCTATGTTTCAGGAGAAATCGAGAATAAGGCAGTAAACTTTTTAGTCAATACTGTAGCCGCTGTAAGCGCCGTGAAACAAGAGTTTTTGACAAATTTCCCTACCGAGCAATTTTCTATCTTAAAGGAAGAGGACTGCCCACGCATTAATTCTGTGGACGGCCATCAATTGTGCGTGCAAGGAAGAATCCAACTTCCTTTTCGCATTCAAGGACAAATCTTTCCGTTTAATTTCTACGTTATTAGGAATTTATCTTACGAAGCGATTTTAGGACGAGATTTTCTCACAAAATTTCATTGTAACATTGATTTTGGAAATGGTGTTTTACAGTTAGACAAAAATACATATTCTTTTCCTTTCGCAAATGAATTGGTACAAAACGAGAGCGAAAATTGCAAGGAAAGTCCGATATCTGTTTTAGAAACTTTTTCTCTCGATCCACATTCTGAAACGATAGTTAAAGCAAAAGTCAACCTTCTGTTTGATAAAGGGAGTGTTGGGTTAATTTCGCCAAACATCAACCTTCCAGAGCACTATTCAATTCTTGGCGCGTCAGAGCTGGTTACTGTCGCCAATGATGGAACAGTACCTCTCAGGTTGGTAAATGCTTCAGGAAAGCCAATTAAGCTTTTCCGAAAAGCAAAACTAGCAACCCTCACCATTTTGGACGGAGATGTTCCAAGAGGAACCTAGTGGGTCAATTCATTCAGAATCTCTAAATGCGACGACTTCGCAAGAATTTAAGGATGACCACGTAGACTATTTACGAACTAAAATGGCACATTTAGAATCAGACAAACAAAGTATGCTTTTTGATTTGCTCAGAAGATATAGGGATGTTTTCGCTTTCTCCTTGGCAGAATTAGGAAGGACAAACATTGTGCGCCATACAATCGACACAGGTGATCATCCACCAATTAAAATGAGCCCATATCGCACAAGCCCAGAAAACCGCAAAGAAATTGAAAAGCAAACTCAAGAAATGCTCAGGGATAATGTAATTCAACCATCTGTTTCTCCGTGGGCTTTTCCTGTTGTCTTAGTCAAAAAATCAGATTCTTCGCTTCGATTTTGCATTGATTATCGCAAGCTTAATGAAATTACAAAGAAGGATTCATATCCATTACCTCGTATTGACGATACATTAGATGCCTTGAGTGGAACAAATTTTTTCACTACATTGGACTTAAAATCAGGCTACTGGCAGACTGAAATGGATCCGTCCTCGAAAGAGAAAACAGCATTTATCACTCATGAAGGTTTGTTTGAATTTAATGTACTAGCTTTTGGCTTATATAACGCACCTAGCACCTTCCAAAGATTAATGACATATATTCTTCGCGGCATCTCATGCAAATTTTGCCTGATATACTTAGATGATATAGTCATATATTCAAAAACCTTCGAGGAGCACCTAATGCACATAGCACAAGTTTTTGATCGTTTAAGAGATGCTAATATTAAATTGAAACCGTCAAAATGTTTCTTCGCTCGAGAAGAAGTCGCCTACCTGGGTCATATTGTATCGCCTCAAGGTATTCGACCAAACCCAAACAAAATCAAAGCCGTCTCAGAGTTTCTCGTTCCAAAGAAAGTAAAAGACGTTCGTCGTTTCCTAGGGCTCGCTACATATTATCGTCGCTTTGTAAAAGACTTTGCACGAATAGCTCGCCCACTTAACAACCTGACAAGAAAAACAGTCAAATTTCATTGGAGCAGTGATTGTCAGTCAGCATTCGATCAGCTGAAACGTGCGTTAGTTTCCGCACCGATTTTAGCCTATCCTGATTTCACTGTACCTTTTCATGTGTATACTGATGCTAGTTCTGATGCAATAGGCATGGCTCTAGGACAAATTCATGATGGAAAAGAACTAGCCATAGCGTATGGAGGTCATGACCTCTCAAGCGCTGAAAAGAATTATCGTGCCACAGAGCGTGAAGCACTCGCCATTGTTCAGGCACTTAAACATTATTTGCCATATTTACATGGGCGACACTTTGTCATCCACACTGACCATGACGCCCTCAAATGGCTAATGAGTATTAAAGAGCCTACAGGCAGACTCGCACGGTGGTCTTTATTAATACAACAATATGATTTCGAAATTCAACATCGTGCTGGTAAATCCAATGGAAATGCAGATGGACTTTCTAGGTGATCATATGGCACATGTAGATTGAATGCCCTAGACAGCCCAGGGGTACAAATTGATAAATTGTATGACATGCAAAGAAAAGATATCAAATTAATCGAGATGATTTCTTATCTTGAAAATGGAACTTTGCCACGAAATAATGCGAAGGCAAGAACTATTTTACTCACAAGCGATATGTTCCTATCTAGGCGAAGACCGTCTGCTTCGTCACCTCAATCACAACCGAAAAAATGGTCCAGGGGGCCCAACTTTGCAACTAGTTATTCCAGCATGTTTACGATATGAAATTTTGTTAAGTTGCCATGATGATGTGACCGCTGGTCACTTTGGCACTCATAAGACTTATGAGAAAGTCAGACAACGATATTGGTGGAAAGGAATGTTTAAAGATTGCGAGCATTGGTGCAAGTCTTGTATTGACTGCCAAACAAAGAAAACACCTCGCAATCTCCACAAAGCTCCGTTGTTATCTATTCCAGTAGAATCTGCTTTCGAGAGAGTTGCTGTCGATGCTATTGGTCCACTGCGACCAACGCATTCTGGGAATCGTTATATAGTTGTCTTCACTGACTATTTGACTAAATGGGTTGAGGCGTTTGCAGTTGAGAACATTACTGCACCAGTTATAGCACGCCTCTTAGTTGATGAAATTATCGCTAGGCATGGAGCACCTCGAATACTTCTTTCTGATAGAGGAACAAATTTTCTCTCAAATCTAGTGAAAGAAGTTTGTACCTTGTATCGTATTAGAAAAGTGAATACAACCGCATACCATCCACAATGTGATGGATTAGTCGAAAGATTTAATTCTACCTTGATAACAACTTTGTCTATGTTTGTCAGTCGACATCAAAAAGATTGGGATGTATTCATTCCTTCGGTGCTTTTTGCATACCGTGTTTCAATTTCAGAATCAACAGGCGAGAGCCCATTTTTCTTGCTCTATGGTAGATCACCAAGACTCAGTCTCGACATTTCTCTAATACCACCGACTGACTCGTCAACCTCCATTGCTGAGCATCGTAAACGGATTGTACAACAAACTGAAAGAGCACAAAATGTGGCTAGAGAAAATAATCGACGTGCGCAACAGAAAATGAAATCTTACTATGACCGTACAGCTAAGGAACCTTCTTTTGAAATTGGCCAAAGAGTATGGGTCTACACACCAAAAGTTAAACGCGGACTTAAGAAAAAACTTGCTCATCTTTGGTTTGGTCCATACAGAATAGTTGAAAAAATGTCACCAGTCCATTTTCGGCTTCGTACCGAGGAAAATAGGAAAGTCACTACAATGGTTCATGCTAATCGCATGAAACCATTTGTTGATCCAGAAGAACGACCCATTAACCCTCCTGAGCTGGATGATTCAAACGATCCGTATTTGGACATGGAAGATCTGCCTGATCATGTTTTGGCAGAGAACTCCAACTTAAATTCTGATGAAAATCAGGGAAACCCAGATGCTAGCCAGAGCCAGGCAGACAACATAGAAAATCTTACAGCAGATAGAAACTCGGATGCAGGTAATTTAGTGGATAACAAAAATATTTTTAATGCTGAAAAGCTTTTGAAGCGTAGAGAAATTCAGGGGCACGTAGAATATCTAGTAAAATGGGTTACCTACCCCCCTTCAGAATCAACTTGGGAACCTGAAAGCAATATTTTGGATCCCCGTCTTTTAGAGAACTTTAAGGCCTTTCGCAATAGACGCTCGAAGGCTGAAAGGGAAAAACATCACCCCACCCCTACCCCCAAAAGAAAAAGGAAAAAGTGAGACTAGAAGATGTCTGGCCCCTGTTGATTGAAACCTTTTTCTTCTCTCTTTTATTGTTAGGATTGAGTATGGTAACCCGCATTACAATCATGGGACACTCCTTCGTTTCTAGATTCCAAGATCATTTACAATCCAATCGTGATAACCGCCTAAGCACTAACTAAGAGCTGTCACCTGACGTACAATTCTTTCTATGGCAATGGAGGTCGTAGAGTCCCAAAATTGGAGATGTACGATCTCTCAGAACTGTACCGCCTCCTGCCTGACATATTAATACTTGAAATCGGCTCAAACGATGTAGCAGACTCGCAAGTAACCCCGCAAAGCCTAGCCAACGACATCACCTACCTCGTCGAGGATATAACAAAAAATAATGGTATTCCCATAACAATGGTGTGCCAAATTCTCCCTCGTGCCAACGTTCCACCACTAGTACCAGATTACAATAAGAAAGTCTTTCAAACAAATCAGTTGTTAGAATTTCAATTACGATCAAATCCAGGTGCTATATTTTGGCAGCATCGTACCCTCCATAAACCCACTAATGTAATTCTGTGTCAGGATGGGGTACACCTTAATAATACAGGCCAATACTACCTCTATCGTAGTTATTATAAATGTATTTTAAAATCTTTGTCTCAACTCCAACTTTTTAATGAGGGTTGCCTTTATGAGCGCGTAAGTGACGGTTTTCGTTTTAAACTCCTATAGGGTCTTCAAAAGTAGTGCCTGGAAACTCAGAAACAGCCATGCTTCTGCTACTAACACTAAGCCTGCTAATTGCACCTTACACTAACCTTGCACAAAACTTTGATACAGTTGGTCAGAAGATAACGTTTTATCCTGCTTCCATGGTCATTAGCTATAACGCTCGTCCATTGATATTCTACAAAGATACAAAGTTAGTAAATTTGGTTGTTGAATTGGCTCCAATACCCCTAGGTCCCTTTTCACCGCTTTCTAACGGCTCATGTTCAGATCTAAAATCCAGTTTTTTCAATCAAATCCTTATATCAGCTCGCAAAATGCGAAAAGTGATTGGCCACCTTTTGTCACTTCCAGGTTTTTCCAATCTCACTGAATGCACAACCTATTTGCCACGATTTTATACATATAAAACAGGTCTACCTTCCCAAATGTCGTGCCCTCATGGGTACTGAAACTCCATCAAAGAGTGTAAGATTTGGGCTTTGGAATATTGTCAAGGTTTTACTACCAATGAAAAAAATTTGGCTTACAATTAGGAACAACCGAAAGCGTAGATCATGGATGTGTCATGCTGGGTTCTTTGGTTTATTTCGAAAAATATATCAATGGACAGGCCATAAGTGTGAATCGAACCACGTCGTCCATCTCAAAACCACCTTAAAATCAATGCTTCGAGCAACAAAATTGACACAAAATTTAATCCACGAAGTTAACGGTAAAGTTGTTTACTTAATTAAAACCACTGATACTGTTACTACAAAATTGAATACGCTGTCAATGGACCTACAGACTATCGATAAAACCTTTACAAATTGGAAACGAAAACTTGATGCATTTGCTCGTGTTGCACATTGTGACCAAATTCTTCTTATGGAATTTATGTCAAAATACTCCGCTGTAATCAATCGTGCTTTTAGTGCACTCCTTCGTCTTTCAGAAATACAAAACGTTTTGTCACAAGTTTCCCATCTTTCTCAGAAAACACTGGTTGGTCTTTCTGACTTTCCTCCTTTTATAACTGATAGATTAACTTCTGAGTTACAAAAAGATCCGACAATGCAAATAACCGTTGAAGTTCTTAGACAAAGTTTTTCCGTACTGGCACTACCAATGGTTGATTATGAATATCATTTGAAACACTTAGAGCTGAACGTTTTAATGTCAGTGCCAGAGATTACAGATACGAATTCGCTTTGCACTATTGAACATTTGTCTCCAGTTAAAATTAATATTTCTAATGTTTGCTACACGGGCCCTGTAATTCAGAAAGATCTTGTGCTTATTACATGCGATAAAACACAAAAGCTTATTACTACTGAAGCTTTAAATAAATGCTTTAAAGATGAAAATACAGTGCTATGCCCAGCTAATATACTTCAAACACTTAACAAAATTGAATGGTTGGGTTTCCCTTGGAATGCCAAACAGAGAGTGACTTATCCCCGTTTACACATCCGAGCGAAAGACTGCAACAATCTTCACCCCATTATCCATCTGGGTGGTCGATATTTCCTTGCCACAACCGAAGGGACTTTACATCTTAACACGGGCCCACTACAGGTTACGCCTTTAAGTATTTATCATCTACCATGTAACCAAAGCTTCAACGGGATGCAAACTGGTCTTACAAAATGTCCTGAACATTTGGAAATAATAGTACCACTACTTAAAGCCAACAATTTTCAGTACGTGCCTTGGAACAAATATGTGGAACACAATTTGTTGAAACTGCACTATCAATCTTTGAAAATCCCACCAGCTACAACCTTTAACAAAACTTTGCTAAAAGCAATTGATGATCTCTATAAAACCTTGGATAAGAAATTGTCACTGCAAATTAAAACAGCTGATGACCAAATAGACAGTATTACCGAAGCCTACGAAACAACATTGAATGATATTCTTACCTATGTTGCATTTGGTTTCTCCATCCTGAATACCATTACGCTGATCTTTGTAGTTTACGCCTTAGTCAAGCTTAAATTTACATCGCCGCTGCAAACACCAGTTTGTAAAACTTGCCACAAGCCTAAACGACGCAGGAAAGCTCCATCCTCTTCTCAGGCTGAAGCTATTGAACTGAACACTTTAAATGGCTGAAACGTTCCACTACATTTTTCAAGTACCATCGCAGAACTATCAGCGAACACTTTCAACGGAACTTCCAGCAATTTTGTTGTCCATCAGTGGCTTCATGGACGCATACACCAATTGTAAAAACTTTATTCCTCTTTGTGGACACTGCAACAAGGAACACTCTCGTGAAACTATCTGTTTAGACTCTATAGTTGATAATACTGTTTTAGATTCATTTTTAGATATTTTGGCAACCCGTAGACGAATGTCTTGGGACAATGATAATATAGGTCTTATCCGTATTATTGGTTACTTTATCTTACCAGAATCTTTCCTTTTTGATACATTTATGCCAACGTTAGAACCTAAATATTTTCAGTTAAACACATATACTACTTATCATACCTTAGCTATTACTTACGAAGCTTATAGACATAATTACTGTGCTTTAGCTCATACCCTTTGTTTATACGCCTATGAAAATAATTTTCCAGTTACTTACATGGACTTGATTAACAGTTCCAGCCTCCGATCATTTAAAAACCTAATTCGTAACAAATTTAGGGCAGGTAAACAGCACCGATTGTACGTTTAAACAGGGATTACAAAACTAATACTTGGTTGAGGTCATTCCATTTTGTTCTTGAGCTTTTATAGGCTTTTTGTTTACTAAAAAAACATGTTTTTGTTGGAACTCTATAGCTGCACGTGAGTTGGCAAGTCAAAAAAAAAATGCTTGCAATTGATCGATTTACCAAGTTAATCCAATTAACAAAGGTCTGGCGCGTATTGTCGCCAAACACGAGTTCGTACAACCTGTTTAAATTAAAATATTTATATGTACCTCTTTTGTTTACTTACAAGTGTTCACTATTCGCAGACCTTGACTGAGTATGAAGAATGGAATATGTTTTCGCAATTATTTTTTCAACCCCCCAAAAAAAAATTTTTGAACGAACTTTATCAAAATGTTACAGAAAAAATTACCCCACCTAATCTTTCTGGCACTTTTGTCCCAACACTTAAATACATACGACCAGCGGTAGTGGGAGACTATAAAACAAATAAGCCTTTAACAATATTGTTGTTCTATGAAAACGTGACGAGTTACTTTAAGGAGCGACTCATCCGGAGGTTATTTCAAACAAAACACAAAAAGGGCTCAATTTCTCCCACTTGAGGAACAGAAACACACAAAAAAAAAAGAAAAAAAAAACCGACAGAATTTCATTCACCGCTGAGTTTAGAGATAGCTGTCAAATAGCTTTATGACAGCTCGGGATTAACCCGTTGTTTTCAATTTTTAGACCATGTTTTTCATCTTGAGATTTTAATGAAACTCCTAAAGTTTTGTATTTGTTCTCTTTTAGAAAATGACCCAGTGTCATGTGGTTGTACAGCTTGACTGTTATTTCACCCCTTCCAGAAAAAACCGAATTTATATAAAGGAAATATTTTATAACCAAATCAAGCCATGTGTCAGTGGCTCTGAAGAGTTACAGACACCAAGAAACCTCGATTCTGAACTTCGCTCTCAGTCAGGGGTCTTTGACTTTCTGTTGCAAATAGTGCAAACGACAACCAAGGCTCATCGTGACTTCTTTGGGTCCGAACCTAGCAAGATTACCTTTTACGTCTATGGTTCTTGAAAGGCATGTTTGCAAAGCAAACTTTTGGACAGAATGCAACTGACTAGCTGGCTATTGCTTGTGAGCCGTGGTCCAAAGAGCAGCCTAATTCTTTGACCTTGGGACAACCGAGAGAGCGGAGGTTGGAGACATTAAGGACTAATTATGTATCCTGAAGCCACCATATTAGCATAGTATCTTCTGTAATTCTCTACACAGACCCAAAACAAAATAGTAACGCACCGTACGAAATCTCTTTTCGACGGATAACCAAATCGTAAGAGTCAACAATTTATTTTCAAAACAATACTTACGGTTTGGTTCACCCCTTTCCATAGTCAGTTGTGCCTTCACGTGCTGTGTACCCCCAAAACATATTTTAGCCAGCCTTGAACAGCCAACTTGACAACACCAACAGCAACAAAACAAATATAAAACGATACAAAACGTACAAAAAAAAAAAAAAAAAGTAACGATATAAAATGATTTGTATAATCTTTAGACTTAGGCTTAAAATTTTTTTTTTTTCACGCAGCTACATATATACCTTTGGCTGCCAGTGCTAAAATAATTTGAAAACATAATAGCTTTCAGCGTATTTTATTATTACAAAAGATATCCGGTTATCTAAGACATTAATTATTAATTGTATGATTAATTGTCATAACATCTAATTAAGTTTTTAGTAGTTTTAGTTTTATGAAGAGCGAGGTCGCTCTTACTAAATCGGGGAGTTATGTAACGCAAATAATACGCGGACTAACTAATTTTTGCAAATCATAAATTTTATTCATTTTGTTATATTTTGGCT
>JAOCNB020147107.1:0-10355 GCA_026546465.2 Palythoa caribaeorum | reverse complement strand
GCATTTCACCCGATGGCTCCCAAGTCCGAGGTCAACGTACTTCTGACCTCCGAAGTAAACGTAATACTGGAAATAACGGATTCAATTCATTCAGTAGGTGGACTTGTATAGACTACTTCATAAGTCAATTCAAAGGAGGTCTAACTTGAGGATGCCCTTGGTCTTTAGGACACCCGCATTCTTTCGTACTTTAAGATATGAAAAAATTGTTAAACAAAAGTACAAGAATTGACATCTCAGGGCCTCCAAGATTCAACTTTCTCAGGACTCTTAATCCTAAAACCTCCAGTGACAAAAACAAAATATTTTGATTCTTAATTCTTCCTATTGGTTAACACGTTACACAAATGTGTTTGAAGTTTCATTTTAAAACCTACACATTAGTTTTCCACATGCCATACACATAACAGAGCAATAGATAGACAAACCTGGTTAAGAGCATCATAGAGACTTTCGTAGAGGCTTTCGAGGTTGAGCAGAATCACCGTCCTGCCAGTTTCCATACACACCTTGATACGATTGATGTTCCGGCAAATCTAGGGTTCAATCAGTCTTGATAAATATTGGTTTTATATATAAATATAAATCGCAGATAACTTATCACAACAAAAATGATGTTTTCATTATTTTGTTTATTAAATTTGCACTTCAAATTAAGGGACGATCACAACCAAGCAGGCTCCAACTGGGTGAAAGCCCAAAACAGTCAAATGGAATAAGCTTGGAGCTAATTTTCATTTAGGGAGTACCCGGAGAAAAACCCTCAGAGTCAGACTTTGATCAACAAATCTCAGCCCAGGCGGACCCAAGACTCCATAACAGGTTTAAACTGGTAACAGGCACGAGAACTATCGCTCGGCCATCTATATTCTGCAATCGTTTCTACCATTACCAATACCATCACCTATCATTATCATTACCACTACCATTACCATTACCACTTCCATCACCATTATCATTACCACTACCATTACCAATATCGTTATCATTACCATTATCATTATCATTACCACTACCATTACCACTACCATCACCATTATCATCATCATTATCATTACCACTACCATTACCAATATCGTTATCATTATCATTACCACTACCATTACTATTACCATTACGACTTCCATCACCATTATCATCATCATTATCATTACCACTACCATTACCAATATCGTTATCATTATCATTATCATTACCACTACCATTACCATTACTATTACCACTTCCATCACCATTACCATTATCATTACCACTACCATTACCAATATCGTTATCATTATCATTATCAATATCATTACCACTACCATTACCATTACCATTACAATTACAATTACCATTACCATTACCATTGCCACTACCATTACCACTACCATCACCATTATCATTATCGTTATCATTACCACTACCATTACCAATATCGTTATCATTATCATATTGAAAACTGTGAACTTTAAAACCAAAACTTATAGCTTTCGCTCTTATTTAGTCCACGCTCCTTGGAATCTCTACCTGAAAACATTAGATCTGTACATAGTTTGTCAGTCCTTAAATCTCAGCTCAAAACTCACATGATCAAACTTGCTTTTAATCTGTATTAGTATTTTAGTAATCAGTATCTAATAGTTTTAGGTATATTAGTATTTAATTTTAATCATATTAGTATTAAGCTTTAAAATTGTACGAGCGCAAGTTGGATATGAGGTGATAGATATCTGACGAGGCGCGAAACGCCGAGTTGGGGCTATTTTCACCTTATATCCAACAAGAAGTGAGTGGAATAATTGTTTTATATCGAATTATTCAACTCTGAACAATTAACCAATTATAAATTATAATCAAACTATACTGAATTCTTTTTCACTTTTACAAAGACACACGGAAATATTTCCATATTACGTCATTCGGTATATAAGTTGATAACCGAAATTGAGTGAGCCAATCAAAACGCTAGCAAATCAGTATTCAAGGTTAGAAATTTAATAATATTTAATAGCATGTTTGTTGAAACTTTATGCAGGTGATGAGAAAATCTCGTAGTCAGCAAGCCTTGCAACTAATGGGTTTGATTATTGAGAAACGCCAAACTGAACTTGCAAAGAGGCGAAAGGGAAAAAACAAAGACGACTGGAAGTTTGTTTTGCTTGCTGTAAATATCCTAACTGATATTTTGTTGAACAGTAACCAAAAAGGTACGTGTACGTGTACGTACTAAGAATGTTCATCTTTTCAGGAATATCTTAAAGGACGTATTTGTAATTTTAGGCTTTCAGCTGTAAAGTTTTAAACTCCATAAGGCATTTATTCTGTTCTGTTCTGTTCTGTTCCATTCTGTTCTACTCTACTCTACTCTACTCTACTCTACTCTACTCTGATATTCTTTCAGCTGTAAAGTTTTAAACTCGATAAGGCATTTAATCTGTTCTGTTCTGTTGTTCTACTCTACTGTGATATTCTATTCTATTCTATTGTATTCTATTCTATTCTAATCTATTCTATTCTATTCTATTGTATACTTTCATATTATTTTGATTGTCAAATGTGTTAAAATATGCGTAAATTACAGAAATGGAGTATTCTCTTCCTTAAACTAAGAAAAAGAGCAAATGATTATACCTTAACATATGCATTTGATACGTGGAGACATAGATATAGTTAATTCACGTGCACGCAAACTCTTTCTTTTTCTTTTTATGCCAAATTTATATTCAGACATTCGGCATCAGGCTTCAATAACTGTATCACAGCTGATTAGATGTGAAAACATTCGGAAGTCACCTGACCTGAGAGCGATCGTCGAGAAGTATTGTAATAGAGCCATATTGGGTGCAAACGCAAAAGAACGCGAAACAATGATCAGGAGCCTGTTTAAGGAAAATCAGGAGGCTCAAATTTCTGCCTGCCTCAAACATCTGAGTGCTTTCTACAAGATTCACAACTTGGAGGTAAGGCACTTGATGTTGTTATAGGTTAAGCTAATAGCTAAATCCTTTACAAGCTTAAATCGGCGTCTGCCTCTGATTTCTGTTTTAAGCGGATGAAAGACATTGACACCGCCTAAACAGAACACTGATCTGCGTTACAGGTTAGCCCCCGGTAGAAGTTGGTACTATTTTCATTGACATCATTGGAGTCGACGAGATGGAAAGCTGAGACAACTTTTGCAAAATGAAGGTCACATTGTTCAATTCTCGGCAGTGCCGGAATTTTAACTTGTGGCTGGAGGGTAGAGACCTTACAACTGCGCCAATCACACCGCCGTACTTGTTGTCTTTGTTGTTGCCTCAGTAGCTTAGTGATAGAGAACCATTCATGACATTATTGAGTTATGGGTTCGATTCCCGATTGGGGCGGCATCTGTTTTGCTTTTCTAATTTTTTTTTCTGTTTTCATGCATATGTCTCCTTCTGTTGTACTTATTGTGTTGTATGTTTATATGATAACGTTTTGATGTCTTACGTCCATTAACTATGTAGTCAGGTTGCAAGTTAGTTTATTATGGAGTTCATCAGAGACATGCAGGGTGCTACTATCAAGTCAGTAACATCGGCTAGAATTAATCTCATCTCGGGGATCTTGCCACTATGTCGCTAAGACAGCAAGAGTACATCGTTATTGGCTCAATTCCAAAAGACACAATTACATTTGGGCAAGCAAACAATTCTGGTCTTTGCACCACGTCTTGATAAAAGACCAAGTTGCCCACGACCCACCTTCACTCTGTCTTCAGTTCGACCCGTTAGAAATTACGCCCAGTGTTTCCTCTATTGGGCCGTAACTTCCATTACGGAATCGGCGGGGATTTCCCTGTTTCGATCCTTGATAATTGCTATAACATCTTCTTCAGTAAAGACATTATTATGAAAGAGCTATATGGCAGTGCAAAGCGTATTTTTCTTGAAAAACGTGATGACAAGGGCACAAGGACAAAAGCTCGGCCTAAACGTTACAAATTTGTCGACAGATAGCTGAACTCTCTCTGCCCGTTCTCGTCCTGGTCCTGCTTCGCGGATTTAAAGATCTCTAATTTGTTTACACAAACGATTAAATCCAACCCGTTTCCAAAAAAAGGTAAACAGTAATAAGAAAAAATGACTAGGTACCGTATTGGATTCATCCCATCTGACTTTCATTCCGAGACGACAGTTGTTAGTATTGCCTTGCCGCAGTGTCTCAAATATTTAAATTAAGGAAGGATAAACTAGAATACAATTAGTATGTAGTTATTGGAACTTGGTTTATTCTTTTAACGTCCATTATCTCAATGTCTCAAAAAGCAAATGTTGTTTATTCATTTTTAGATAATAGAAGTCATTCATAATACAGAGCGTACCGCTATTGCTCGGACAAATTTCCAAAGCTATCCAGCAATTATAAAAGTCCAGAAAACCACAACAAGTGACCTTTGCTTAGGGCGAAAGCCGTCAGTTGAACACGAAAGGAATTTCTTCAAAGAAGCTTACTATCTCTGGCGATTGAATCAAGAGAACAAACCCAACATCTTGCGGCTGTTTGCATTTGATACCATTGGCCCACTGTGTCATGTTATTACCGAATACATGCCCAAAGGAACTGCTCGTCAATTCCTCTTAAATTGTCGTCAGCAGCAACAGCTTCCATCAGTGTGGACATTGCTCAAAATGTGCAAGGATGTTGCTGAAGCAATGATCGCCCTGTCGGGTGAAAATATTGTGCATGGAGACCTGCGTGCTGTTGTTGTGTACGTAGACAGCTCCAACAATTGCAAACTGGCTGGATTCAAATATGCGAAACAGGTAAGAATATCACAGTAACTAATACTTTATTCACCAATGGTTTAGGTAACTTTTGCTTATTTTTTCAACGCGTAGGTTGAGAGTCAGGAAAGTGTCTCAAAGAAACCTCTTGGTTTTGGAATAGAGCATGGGCATGACTGGCAAAGATGGGCTGCACCCGAATGTCTTCGTATAGGCCAACAAACAGTTAAATCAGATGTGTGGGCATTCGCTGTCTATATGTACGAAGTATTCACTATTGGTGGTATTCCGTACACAACTGTTCTAGGCTTGGAGAATCAGGAAATCGAAGAAAAGGTAATGATGATGATGATGATGATGATGATGATGATGATGATGATGATGATGATGATGATGATAATGATGACTGTTTAATCGTATTCCACCAGAACTCTCTTCTATACAATACATTAAAAACAAAGCTATGTACATTAGTAATTATTAGTAATTATAATAATAACATCAAAATATTACAAAATAAAAAGAATATAAAATTCATATTGATTTAACATCGGATACCTTAGGTGCTTTCAGGAGAGCGTCTGCCTTTTCATTCCTGCATCCCACCAGAGGTTTACGATTTGA
Organism: Palythoa caribaeorum; assembly: GCA_026546465.2. Classification (NCBI taxonomy): domain Eukaryota; kingdom Metazoa; phylum Cnidaria; class Anthozoa; order Zoantharia; family Sphenopidae; genus Palythoa; species Palythoa caribaeorum. Next base: position 4,998 of record JAOCNB020147107.1, on the reverse strand, counting down.
TGACGCAATCCTGGGAGTGCGATAAAGAAAAAAGACCAACATTTAAAGAAATTCATCAAAACCTTAAAGAAATCGAGAAACAACAACAAAAGTCAGGTATAACATGTAACATAATTACTTCAAATTTATCGTTTAAAACGTGATATTTAAGTCACCAAAGTTGCGGATTCAGATACGTGTGGACGTGTGTTATGTTTGCATATGCTAATAAAACAATATTATCATATAAATCGCTGCATTTTTTTGAAACTAATAAATCCTTCTAAACACAGATTCAAAGCCACTTCCGAATCCTCCGCCGCTAAAACCGCGCAAACATAGCCTGTTTGAGGAGACTCCAAAGGTTTGTTCCTGAATATGAAACAATATTCATTGCATTTTTTGAATGTTAGCCACGCATATTGATTTGTACCTCGAGAAACGTCAGGCCGACAATTTGGTAAGAGGGGGGTTTGGCTGTGACGTTTCTCTACGTAAGACTATTTAAAATATTCCGATTTATTATCAAATCTTCCAAAAATTGAGTGAGGGAGGGCGCTTTTTTACATATGATACTTTGGTTCCCGTATGTAGTCATGGGCTACCGAGTCAGTTTGGAAGCAAATCTAAACTATTAACTACGAAACCAAGTTAAGACACAGTGAATATTAGAATATAGCTACTCTAATCACGTTTATTTTTAAACGAACTGACTGAGTAACAATGCGCTAACGCACGTATTAAAAGGTTCTCTAAGATTCACAATGCTTCCGAAATGTTTATTGTTTCACTAAGAATTTCCACTACGTTTTGCATGGTCATATTGTTTAACTGAGGACCGATAAAACCCGGAGTTAGTAACGATGTGTCCAGCCATCACAGAAAACTTTAAGGTTTGTTTCTTACCTTAGTGCCATTTTGCTGCTTCTGCCTCTTTTTTGAAGGGGAAGGGGGGAAGAGTATGAGGTGTGGAGGGGGGAACCGACCCACTTTTGGAAGAATCAATCGACGAGGAACTAATAAATGGGGATAGCGCTAATGGGAACTTATTTTTTAACAGGTTACTGCGTCAAAAAGCAAGGCTTTGAAGAGAATCACAGTGGATGGTGTATGCCGTCGTCACTTGGAGAGTTTGCGTTCTTTGGACAACCCCTACATTGTTAAAGTGTTCTCAGTTGAAATCCTCGAAAACTCCATGAGACTGGTATTGGAACAAGCCATTCAAATTTTATTTCTGAAAAATGGTCGGATTATTTAAAGCAATCCTCTTTTATAGATAAATGAGAAATCTCTACTTAGCCTTTAGCACAAAAAAAAACGTTTTTGGTTACACGTTGAATTCACGGGTAAAACATGACTCGTTTCAAAAGTGACATTGGTTAGCTCTGTAAACATGTAAACATCGCTGACAGTTGAAGGGTCGTTCACAATTTTCCTCGTTTTACAAGCGTACAAAACGTACACTTTTAAGGAACCCCCTCCTCCCTCCTGAAAGCGTACATAAAAATGTTGACGCTCAGACTTGAAGTTTTGATCTTATGCTGTCACAAATCCCTACGGACAACAAGTAATACAACAAGCAACTTCTCCTTTATGCTTTATTAGACTTTAAAGTTGTAGTGCGTTGCGTGACATCAGCTCAGACGAGTTCCTCCTTTGCTCCAGATTAATGCCCCATTCCTTCTGTGACAGATTTCTACTAATACACAATAGAGTGTGCTTATCTTAGCTAATCAGATATAGCATTTCTTCGTAGTTAAATATATTGCTGGTACTTGTTTTCTAAACATGATAGTAATTTAATAAGACTACAACAATAACAGCCGTGTCTAATGACCTAAGGTTTTTCCAACAGGTTGTGGAAAACACCTCATGTGCATCACTGCTGGATTATGTAAAAACCGGCAGTTGCAAAGAGAGTGATCTGGTGTTATATGCAGCTCAGATCGCTAATGCAATGAAGTATTTACACTCTAAAGACATTATTCATTGCCATTTGGCTGCTGAGAATATTTCTGTTGCTAACCCTAATCAGGTAAGAAAGTACTTGATATCAATTAATTGAGATACTCCCTTCTCCCCTCCCCCCCCCCGTTCTTTTCCATCGGCTTAACGAAAATTTGTAAAGAACTAGTAACATTATGATGTTTAGAGGGTGTTTGTATGATCTGGTCTCTGAGTTAACCTTTGGTATAGAACTCTCCCTTGCTTAACGCTACACAAAGGTCAGTTCAACAGCGTCTACATATGATTCAGCTTGCTTTAAAAGAATTTAGCTTTTTATTTCGTTTTGGAACTTGTTTCTAGCGAAGTTACCAGAGTGAACTAGGTATCAAATTTAGCAAACTTCGAAGAAAACTGCAACGCTGCTTCTTTTCATTTTAGACTTACGATCTTGTGTTCTAGGTGTGACAACTCGCTAGTCTATTGGCTGTTTGTTACGTCAAAGGCTTTTGTATTCCGTTGCACGGTCAACATCATATAATAACAGTGACAGAGCAAAAACATAAAACAAGAAAGTCATCAAGTTTCATTACAGGCAACTCTACTATTTATGTTTCTAGTAAAATTAGCAGGAATAAATATTTAGATTTCATTTTTTTCTTATTTTAGGTCCATGTTTGTGGTCTTCAGCACAGCAGAACACTTATTCTTTCGTACGATGATGAAGACAGCAGTACATGCATTACACGTAGAGAACTACCAAAAGGATCGTTAAGATGGTAAGTTAATGTTTAGAAATATATTATAGGATGAATTTTAATTGATAACAATCTATGTTTCTTTTTCTGTTAGTGGTTTTTTCACTTTGCAAGGTCGACTCCAAAGCATTAGCTGCAACCAGCCGTGGTGCTGTGCTCCAAGGTTACACTGATAGCGACCTCGAGAGGCAACTTTATATATGCTTTAGTTCTGAACTGCATTCTTGCAATTCAGTCTCTGACTGGACGACCAGCCCATTTCATTGTTGTCATCGTTATCGTTTTTATTCTCGTTGTCGTTGTCGTGGTGCTGACAGGTGACAGATCCAAGGGGGCGAGGGCCGGTGCCGCTCTTCCCTTCTTTGAGTTGGGGCCAAATTGTTTTATCGAGTCATTGAGTGGCGTTTCTTAAACAATTTATTTTTCTCTCTTAGAGTTTCTTTTTCTTGTTTTAGACTTTTTTATAGTTCATAATGGCGGTAGTCTTGTCGTGGTGGATCTTATTCAGACGTGATACTAGTGGTGCTGCTGGTCTTTGTAGCGACAACGGTGATGGTCTGATCGTGGTAGTGGTGGTGGTCCGGTCGGATTGGTTGTGTTAGTGGTGGTTTGGTCGTGGTGGTAGTGGTGGTGGTGGTAGTATTAGTGGCGGCGGCGGTGGTGGTGGCGGTGGTAAGGGTGGTGGCATGGTCACGGTGGTGGTAGCGGTAGCCGTGGTGGTGGTGGTGGTAGTAGTCGTGGTCTGGTCGTTGTCGTTGTGGTGCTGTTGGTCGTGGTAATCTGGTCGTACTGGATGTGGTCTGTTCGTGGTGGCGGTGATGCATAGTTGTAGTGGTTGTGTTGATGGTTGCAGCCGTGGTCGCGGTAGCGGTGGTAAAGTTGGCGGCCTGTTAGATGTGGTGGTAGTGTTGTGGTCGGGTGGTGTTAGTGGTGGTGCTGCTGGTCGTGGTGGTCTTGTTGTGCTGGATGAAGTCTGGTCGTGTTTTTAATCGTGTTGGTGGTGGTGGTAATCGTGGTGATGGCGGTGGTGGCGATGGTTGTGCTTGGTTGCAGTGGTTGTGGTGGTGGTTGTAGTCGTGGGCGCGGTAGTGGTGGTTGTGCTTGTTGTCACTATTGCTGTATCGTTGTCTTCAACTTTTCGTGTTATTTTCGCTGACCTTATTTTTGTTTCCTAAAAAGATTTACATCTATATTTATAGGTGTCCACCAGAAGCTATTCAGGAAAACATTTTCTCGCATGCCAGTGATGTGTGGTCGTTCGGTGTTATGTTGTGGGAGCTCTTTATCAATCTCGGGCCATCTGAGAACTCTACAACGATTATGAAACCTTATCCAGATCTTGAGGATGTGCAGGTATCTCTTTAGAATTAAACCAGGAGCGGATTTTATTGTTTGACATTAAGTTTTTAATAAATTATATGCTATTTTATTAGCCATCTCATTGACCTTATCGGCCAACATTTCCGCTGTTTCTTTTATCATCTTACTCCTTCATTATGTTTCAAATCTTTGTAAACTTCACCCAAGACACATCTTCTTGCCGCGGTCAGTCAGCTATCAAAATTTTGATCCAACTTAAAAATCACCAGGGTAGAAAATAAGTGCGCTTCTTTAAACTAAGCGCGTACAAACTTCTGTTCCATATAAGGAAGCTTATCTGTCCCCGTTTTCCAAATAAAGAAAGTTACCTGTCTAAGAATTAAGTCAGTTGGCGGAAGTTGGCGGTTTGACCGTGTATGAGCTCAGTCCAATAAAAGTTGTCACATTATATCAAATCTTATGTGTTGATTCGCCGATACTGAGAAAACGCTGGCTTCATTCCTAACCTTGTGATTATTGAGTTGAGTTTAAACTTTGATAATGACGTAACGATTAAAATTGACTGACCGCGGAAAGATTTGACAGTGGCGGAAGAAAATTCAAAATTGACTTTCAATTAATTAATGGGCCGTGAAGTTGAAACGTGATGGAGGAAGATAATAAAGGAAACAGTCGATACATTGATAAAGATTTGAATAGAAAATAATACATAGGCGCACGGTGATATGAAATTTATTTTCGCGTGTTCAAATTGGTATCTCACGAGTGAGCGCAACATTGCGTAATTTATCCCATGCCTAAGTATACGGAAAATCTTTGGAAATAATCGGATCTATCCGACAGTTTCCAGAAATCTACGGAAAGCTTCGGAAATGTTTAAAAAACCGTTTCTTATAGACCCTATTCATAAATGGCGGCGGTTTAAATATTCTTTTGTTTACATTCAAATTAGCCCAACTAGCCTCGCTCTTGAGTTAAACTTTCAAAAGAATATGTT
>JAOCNB020147106.1:0-18122 GCA_026546465.2 Palythoa caribaeorum | reverse complement strand
ACTACAGAAATAGCTTCGACCACTGAGACAGCGAGGACAACGACATCTGTGTCATTGGTTCTAATACCGATAGTGGACTAGCCTCTGGATGCTGCATCTGACACGTGAACCATAAGACGTGTGTCAGCTTCTTCATGGTTACATGGTTCAAGGGTACTCATTGACTCGTTCGATCTGCCAGCTGTGGAAAGTACGTGATCACCATAGGTAGAATATACCTCTGTTCCCTCAGGAATGGCCAGTGAAACCACCTAAAACATAAAGGTAATAATTTTGTAAGGTAAACTTTTAGAGCTGATTAACAATTAGACGATACCAAATGGGCTATCAAGTTATGACCCATGAGGATGATAGGAATAACTGTCCTTTGTTCTGAATGTTCTTTTTTACTACTAGTATGCTATAGTCCGTGGTAGGTTACTAATAGTTTAGCCAATCAGAGCAAAGCATTAATGATCGCCCACTAGCTGGGTCTTATGCCTGACATCGGGCCAAATTGTGATCTGTGTCTTTGTAACTCATTTCAGACTGCGATGGGGGTGATTAGCGCGTCCATTGTTATGCACTAATGCTCAGTATAATGATTAACACAATAATAAAGATAATATTTACTGTCAGTATCACATACACATACCTTGGTTGCGAGTAACTTGAACAACTCATCCTTGTTATTATCCACTCTGAGAAAGCCTTTCCAGTCACCAGGAATTCGTGTTGATCCAAGGACTTTCCGTCGTTGTCCAGACCCTCTCCTTTCACGCAGAGATTTCTTGAGTGAATCTTCAAGATAAACGTCCCATACGAGGTCCACACGCTTGGTGTTCTTAAGCTGCTTGAGGATGTAAGGCGCAAAGACAGTGGTGAAGTAGTCATTAAAAGTGCGGGCAGTTCTGGGCTCCAACATCTGAACTATCACTGCTCCATCCAGAATAACAGCATCGACTGTTGGTTGTACTGGGAACTGAGATGTTGCTTGCGGCAAGCACTTTAACAAGTCCGCTTTCTGTCCTCCTCGGAGCTGACCTTGTTCAGCAATGGATGGCGGCCAAGGCTGATTCTCAAATGAAAAGAACTCCTCCAGATTTCCATCACGTGTCTGACAAGCTATATACAGGCGACCAAACAAGGAGCAGTCCTCTTTTAATACTTGTACTTTAGCTTTATCCTTCGACATTGCCTTCTTGCCAGTAGCATCAAAAGTGGGGAAACTGTTTTTCTTTATAGGGTGTGACAATGGCTTGGTACGGTCCACAAACCGCTCTTGCACAAAGGCCTGGAATTGTTCTTCTCCTCTCTTTTTTGCATTCCTTACAGTTGCAACAACAGCATCATCCATGATGTCTTTCGTGTGTATCGCCATCAGGTTGGTGCTCTCTTCTGTGAATGGATTTCCAAGTTCCTCAAAACACGACACTGTGTTAACAACATCATTACGAAATGCAGACTGCACACCAGGTTTCTGTTCATGGTGGTCATGCTCTTCAGATGAAAGGCTTCCCTCGAACTCCTCTATCATTCGTGCCAACTCGGGACCTGCTACCATCCATCGCCTAAGAGCTGAAGGGTTTTCAGTCAGTCCTACTGCGCCACCTTGACCTTTAACTAAGGCATTCACTTGCTCATGGGCATGGTCTAATGCTATGGTGGAAAAAGCTCTGCAGCTCTTGTGCACCACAAATGCACCATCACTGAAGTGCTTGTAGATGTCTGGGTGCTTGGACAACAGGACACGCATGTCTCGATAGTGCACGGATAGCCACCTGGAATAATTCGGATGGTCCATTGCAAACATCCATGGCAACAACTTTCTGATTGTATCTACATATAGTGCAAAGTTCTCGTCTCTGAAGGCCCTCACCAGACGAAGACAAGCAATCTCTAGCTGTAAAACCAACGCCCAGAACAGGAAGGTTGGTGACTTTTTTTCCATTGCCTCTCTCCATTTCTCTAGTGAAAGTGGTCGCTCATTCTCATCTACTTTAATCTTGTATGCCTCATACGCCTTGTTCTTCAGAACGTAGAGACTAACGGCAGTCACCTGATGTGCGCGCCGTGTACGTGCCACATGACTTGCTGTTAGAAATGATTCGGCCACACCTTGGGTCGCAACATTTGCACTGCACATAACATCTGACCATCCACTCCCTGTAAGCCATTTCCCAAGCATCTTGAATGCGGCCATCTCTGTATGTAAACCACCAAGCATAATCACAAAGTTATCTTCGTCAAATTCAGGGAGAGTCCACTGTAACTGTCCGGCCAAGGCAAACAAAGGTTAATCCAGAGCAACTACAGGTGTTTGCGAGGGGTTAAGATGTTGTGCAGCTGCTTTGATTACTCTCATGTGCTATCATGGCCAATGTATTCGCATTCTCAGCGAACACAGGGAGTAGTGTTATTATTGTAAGTTGATGGTAAACACTTGGAAACTCTAAAGGCCGCCCAGGAAACAAAATCTTTTACATCAAGTTTTTGTTTTGCAACGAGTTCTTGTGCGTGTGCGAGCCAGTCTTTCTCATCATAAACAATGCCATTAATGGGTGTATCTAAGAATGTCAGGGACTGTTGTGTTACAGCTGGAACTTGTAGCTCATTGCTTGGGAGAGCCATGGGGGCAATCTCACTGTAGGTCCTTGGTAGTTCACGGATGGTTTTCGATGAAGAGGTCTTCGAGGGATCAAATTTATCCACTGCTCTCCCTACCCCAGATTCATTGCTTGAAGGATGCTGCACGAGAGAAATTGCTGTTCCATGAAATGATGAGTGAGAACTGGTTGAAGTGGTATTATGATCTATATTGTCCACAGCGGCAGTAGTGAACAGCTTGCTTCTCAACTTCGATGGGCAAACTATGCCTTCACGCTCATACCTAGCAAAATCAGTTTATTATTTGTGTTTAATATTTAGTTACCATAGCAACAATATAACTGAAAATAGTAATCAGCGCTAGCATATTCATTTCCTAAATAAATATATAAAGTATGGTAGTGTTCAAGATTCGAGTAATACCCATGTATAGCTGTGTTTTGGTAAAGGGATTAAGCTTCAATGTTTACTTACAGTTGCAAACACAAGCAATTTCAATGTTCACAGTTTCGTTGTCATAATCTTGAAAAAACATTTTCATTGATAGATAATGTTGAAATTATTCCAATATGCCAATTGGTCTACTTCAAAGGGTGAGCAGAGGGATTCTTTTTTTTCTTTTGTTCTTACCTTTCAATGACACTGTTGGTTACATCTGTCGACAACGTCAGGAATCGGTCATACGATACACACAAACCAAGGTTGTAGAACACATCAATCAGGGCACGGTCTCTTGTTGCTCCATGAATCTTCATCGCTGTATACAGAGGCAGTGGACACTCTCTCTGTCGTACATGGTGCGTACTACCAGTTGCATCTGGGCGATGGCGGGGTCTTGCTATGCTATTAAACACAATGAGCTGCGCCAGACAGGCAAGCCTGGTTTTCAGAAGGGTAAACTTTTAAGGTGGGACCTTTGCACAACATACCGACTAATGATAGCAGAGAGGCTGGAATTGAATGCTTCTGGCATTCTGGGTTGAATGTGCCATCAAAGGAGTTATTCACCTTTAAGATATCTTTCCTTACAATGTGGGCTGCTCTGGTGAGGCACCACGCATCTGTATCCTTCCTCTTTGACTCTGTTAGGATTGCACCGATTTCGTGACGAGAAACTATCATCACCTCTCTTCCTTCAGGGTGAGCAGAAAGTTGGGGAATTGCTTCAAGAATCCTGTCTTTTAGACGTGTTGCATTGACTTTCCCGCTCTCACCTCCTAGCTCCTGAAGTTTATAGTTGAAGAATTTCACCAAATCTGAGAGTGTTAATACTGTAGTATCTTGTTCTAAACTGTCTTCAATATAAGCTATCAGCTCGGCAAAAGCGAGCTCATCTATATTCGCAAACATTTCTTCTGTAGGATGAGAAGGTTGTTTTTGGAAAGCTCTTACTTTGTTATAAAATTTTACTAAACATGCTTTGTGGTACTTAGCTTCAATCGCAATTAGATCGCCACAGGAAAGTTTACCGATTAGTTTATTGTCATTCAAGACATGAGCATACTCTCGGACTTTCAGATCCAATTCCAAAGTTGACACGCAATGTAGGTTATTTGCATTGTCGCATTCACACTGTAATACCTTAGACTCATATTGGGCACTGGATCGCCTTGATTTAACAGGACTGCTGACCTGGCTACTTTCTCTATTCTCAACTTCTTCACCTTCCTGTAGCTCTACTGCACTATGAGCTCTTTTCCTTTGCCTGGCTCGCTCTAACTTGGTATTATTGAAAAGATCTCTGCATTACTTATGCCAACAAGCTTTGTTCTCGAATAAGATGTTTTCAATCCCTGGGCTACTGATATCGATTTGGGAAATAATGTCAATCCCAAGCTTCTTAAACTGTTGAATATCTTGGACTAGCGTGCTGTAACCAGCCCCAGAATCTTTTCGTTTAGAATTAGCTGGGCATCGCAACGTTTCTTTTAGGAAATGGAACTGTGGTCATGGGATGTCGGGATGGGGGTCGAAGGCGTGGCCAGGGTGTAGTGGTCTTCTTTGGCCGTAAGCTGAACCTTGTGAGTTTTTGGAAGGCCGTAAAATGCCGTTGGTACTGGGTCATTCGGTTTGATCTTAAAATACTCCTTTTCTGTAAGGTTTCCCGACTTTTTCAGCTCCGTGAGTTTTTTCTGCAGCGAGTTTGCAGTACTTGAGGTCGGGTTGCGTCGCTTGTCAATAACCGGTGAGTATGTTTTTGTGTCCTGTAACATTGATGATATCTGGTCTTGGTAGTCTAATTTGCTGTTGCATTTCTTTATCGCCTGGTAAAACAAGGATTTCCTTACTCCTTTTTAAGTTGCCCATTGCTTGGGAAACGTTTTTAAACGTTTTTATAGTTTTATAGTTTTTAAAGTTTTATCAGGTCAGATATATATATTTTAACGTAACTAATTTGAACAATTTAGTTTTTTTTTTGGTCGATAACAGCTGCACTACTAGCAATTATTCATATGCAATCAAAGTGAGGCAAGGTGGTGAAACAATGTGTTCAATTGCTGACATTTTAACTATTTTAAACATCGTGTTGCTATAATACACCTGTTCTTTAATGTTCATTCAGTAGAATTTTGTTACACTTTACTTTTCATTTAAATAACACCACCAAGCGAATACACTATTTGATGTCACCATGCATAAGGACTATTATATAATAAAATCATTAAGCAAGACTTGAGATTGGATCACCCGAGAATAGTTCCACAAGTATGACATTTAGAGCTCTAGTTACCATTTTGAAGCATAAATCTTCTCAATTATCATTATTAGATTAAGACCTAATATAGATGCATTGTCTTATCGTAAAATCAATATGTGTGTAAACTGGATTACTTACAAGCAGTGGTGAGGCGTTTATGGAGCTTTTGAAGTCTTGCCTTGAGAATTTTGTTCTCTGTCTCTAAATCTTTAGCAATCTCTTCCTGCTTCTCCAACTGTATCTGGGATTTCATCATCACTCGAATCATCTTCGAGTGACAGTGCACTTTGGAAGTGTGCGCCTCTGTTTGCAGAACTTCCCATTGTTGGGCATTAAAGCCTGATTTGAAATGAAAAATCTACACTGAATCCACAGAATCACAATCGAAATTCACTGAATTATCGAGAAGTAAAGCTCATTTTCATGGTTTGCTGTATCCATTCGTTCATTATTTGAGGGTTCTTCTGTTCCTATCTCAAACGGTGGTTCCTCCCCCTCTTCAAATGCTGCATTATCTTCAATTTCTAAGAATAACAAGTAATTTGGTGACTTGTCAAAAGTAAATAATTACTAAAAAAACAATTTCTATGTGTAACTCTTGAGCAAAAGTTCTGGAAATTGTTTGAGTAACATTGGGTTTCGAAAACATTTTTTGCCTGCTTATTTTAAAAGAAATAGCTCACCCGATATAGCTCAAAATTTACTAAACCTGCCTACAGTCACTGTAACCAAAAAAACTACCCAGAAAAAACATATCTGAAAAGTTTGTCAACCCTATTCTTCTATGGAATCGCTTTTTGGCCTTTTTTCAAAAAGCCGTAAAATGCATCTGGCTTTTGCTTCATCAACTTGAGAATTTCGCGAGCTAAGTCTTGTTCGTGATCTACCATATTAAAAAGGCTACTAATACCATTTTTTCAGATTGAAATATTGCGAACCACAAAAAATACGAATAGAGTTTTCGCGCCGTTCATTTTCAAGCTAGACTAAATTGGTAAATAAGGGCTCCTCGCCCTCGCCTGCAACTACCTGTCCACACGTGCAACAAAAAAATTATCCCGCCCAATTTGGAGAAATTGCCAGAACTCCACAATCTTCCTTCCGGGAGGACGGGGGGGAAGGGGTACTCCCTCATATGGGCTATGTACGTGCGGCCCCAAAGCGTGGTTTTTCAGCCATTTGGGTCATAAATAATCAACAGAAAAGCTTAATAGAAGTGTTGAATCACACAGCAGTGTATTTAACAGTTTAAAGCAGTTCTTTCTTGTGCTTGTTCCTGTTCAGTTTATATTTCCGGTACAGGTTAAATTAAGAATTAAAATTCCTCTCTCCATGGCTCATTGGCCTACAGATTTTATAAAACAATAAGACAATAGTTATTCGTACAGCACCCGTATACGAAAGTCAGTCTGAAACGGGGAGTCTGAAGTTTTCTTTAAACTTCACTGTAATTTCAAACTTTGACGAACCTCAACTAGTACAATTTTATGTTAGTTTAGGTTTACGAAGTGTTTCGCTGAGGGACGTTGATTTGGCTGGTAATAAAAAATAATACGGTGCGAGGGACCTATTCGCGACACAGTTGTAAAGAGACTACCGGCTGCACGTGAAATTCAATTTGCTAGACGGTTTATTTATAAGAACAATTTTATAAGATCAACAAGGCTCAAATGTTTCAAAATTTGAGAACACCTTAAGAACAAACTCAGGCTGAAGCTTGATAACTAGGAAAGTTTTTCTGGTAGAAAATTGACTAAAACTCAGCGATACAGCAAAAAACAAAAAGATTCACTAGCTGTTCACTACAGTTCGCCTCTAAATTCAGCCGTACCAAACATGTGTAGTGCAAGGCGTTTCATTTTCCAATACCTTGTCTTATTTTTTTTCCTTCAGTAAAAACTACTCACAGATATTAGAACAAATTAATTAACAACAAACTGAGGCTGAAATCGCCAAAAAATTAAGAACAATGAGCTTCAGTAAAATTTACTGGTTTTTATAAAAAAACAAAAAAGCGTGTATTCGTACGGGAATCCAAACTTTTATCGTTTATTGATAAAATACCTCACCGCTGTTAAACCAAAACACTGCATATGTGTTTAGATTAACAAAGCTCTTTCTTAGTTTATGTATCAGCAATCCATACATACTGCATGCGAACAACACGAGCGACAACAAATTCTGATACCAACTTGCTATTCGTACAGCAGTCTTACTCTTCAAAAGTAATCGATTAAATACCTCACTGCTGCTGATGATAAAATTTGTTGTTGATTTGTTTCTCGATAAACTACCTTTGAAATAATTTTCATTCATTAATAAAATCCTGTATAATCTGCTTTATGCGTACGGGAGTCTTTTTTACGAAAAATGTGAAGTGTCGCGAATGAGTCGCTCACAACGAATGCAGCGAGCAAGTTTTTATTGTCAGCCAAAGCAACGACTCTCACCAAAAGCTCTTCGTAAACCTTAACTAGCACAATAATAGTTTGAGGTTTGTCAAAGTTGAAAATAGGCCATTTGCATTATGACGTCGCGCGCGCTAAGCATTCTGGTAGTTGTAGTAAAAAGACCGGGAACCTTTAAAGATAACGTTGGCAACCATGTTCATTGATGCGAAAAATAACTACAAAAAAGACAAGGACAACAACATCAACAACAATTTATTTCGACCCAGATTTCCAGCTTTATAAGTCAGTGTAAAAAAAGTAAAAAGAGAGAAATTATGTAAACTACTGTATGATGTACATTGCTAAATGATAAAACAGATGTAAAGTAAATAATGTATGGATACAGGGCATCCAAAGAAACCATAAGGGCTTGTCTAAGGAAGTTAAGAAATGCATTGTTTTGACTGAGGACGATGTCCCAGGAGCATCTTTCAAGAATAAAGACCCTGAAGTGTCGGGGAGCCTCTTTTGGCGGGAATAGAAGAGAATTACTTACTCGGTACGTATTTTGATTTCATCACGTTTTTAGAAGTCTATTTTTGCCACAGAGTCTCTGATTTTAATTTTGATTTCACTAGAATAAAGGATTATCTAGCATCTGGCCTGGATAAGAAAATAATTGATCCGGATGGAGGCATACATCTACGCAGACTTCGTCTTGAGCGTGAACTACGATCACAAAAAACCACTGATTGTCGCTCCAAGAGAGTTAAATAAATGGCCCAGCGAGGGTTGGACTTTGTCACAGGAGCAAATGCCTCCATTCCAGCATTGCTATTTGTTCGCTCATTTCGGTGGCGAAATGGGGAATAATTCGAAAAAGTTCCAACGTGGGGCTTTCAAAAGCAAACGTGAAGGATATGCTCTGTATAAAGTGGGACACGTACAAAAAGTGAAATTTAACCATATCTCAAATCAGAATTTTTGTTTCTTTGACAGCCGAGTTAAAGCCTCCATGACAAGAAACAAATTTTACAGAACAAGACTGTCTCTAGGTAAGCAAACGGCGCAAGTCAGCTTTTAAGAAATGTAATTGTAAAGCAGGAGCTAATGGTCGATATAAACATATTGGCGCTTTGCTCTACAAGCTACTTGATTTTACTGAAAGTGAATTGAATGAAATACCCCAAGATCTAACTTGTACCGAGAACCTCAGCAGTGGCATAAAGCGCGTTCAAATTCATCAAATGACGAGCCAAAACTCCTTGATGACGTACTTGTAATAAAACATAATTATGAAGCTGATAAAAAGAAGAAAAGATGTGAAATGCGGACTCAAAGAAAAATTGAAAAACAAATGTATGATGCTGCGCCGTCTTTTGCCAGACAAATAAATGAACAACAAATAAAACAATTGTGCGAGGACTTAAAAGTAGCAAAAACAAAGACCGTACCAATGATAGTTGATTTGTTAGAGGGGAATGCATACTAACCCACCATCTCCCAAGATATCATATTAAGAGTATATATAGACAATATACTCAGAGATCATGATTATTGTAGTCTCTCAAAGATAAAACATGATGAGATAGAATATGCAGCTAGTGAAACTAAAATCTCTTGCAAAACACAGAAAGTGGATTTTATTATTGAACCACTTGATACAAACATTGATATTGATGGTTGCTTGTCTCATTGCGAAACTGTCCTACCTAAAATCAATACCACTAAAGATAGTGATGAAGATGGAGAATGTATAAAATTTCTTCTCTGAAGACCCTTGCACTTCTAACTGGTCTACTGACATTGGAAAACATATCATTTTTGAGTGGAAGTTTTCATATTATTATTCAGATGATCATGATCTAAATGGAGACGATTTCAAAAAACAATGCACTGACTTTCTTGAAAAATTAACTATAACTGGGGATGAAATATCTAAGATAAAAATACAAACAAGGGGTCAGTCAGAAAATACAGTATGGTTCAAATACAGATGTGGAAGGGTAACAGCATCAAAGTTTGGTGAAATTAAAAACAGAGGCCCCACCACTGCCCCTGACCGATTAGTACGTGATATTTTTCAATACAACAGAGATAAAAAGTTAACACCCAAGCAATATCAAGAAGGCTTAAGGCTAGAGCCCATAATGAGAGAAAAGTATTTGGCTAAGCAGAAAGAAAAGGGACACCAAGGCGTCATTGTCACTGAAAAGGGTTTAGTCATTAACAAGAAAAGCCCTTTACTTGCAGCAAGTATTGATGGAGAAGTTTTTGGTTCCACAGCAGAACACTGTCCCACTGGAAATTTGGAAATAAAGTATGTACAGTATCCCAGCAAACTACAAACAGAACACAGAGTTGAAGAAAATTTATTACATTTTATTGCTGGAAACATAAAAACTTCATGTCTTGAAATAACCACTACTGGAGTTAAACTTAAAACTCGTCATCATTATTATGCCCAAATACAAGGAGGTATGGGAATAACAGAGAGACAATGGTGTGATTTAGCAATCTATTCTTACAATGGAAATGAAGAGGACTTGCACATTGAAAGAATATACTTTGATCCAATTTACTGGAATAATCTTAAATATAAATTGTTAGATTTTTGTTTGCATGCTACAGTTCATGAAATTATCACCAATAGAATCAAAAGGGGTAAACCACTTTATCCCACATTGTTTGCTTATAAATAATACCAGTATTGCTATACAGCACTACAGTAAATGAAGGAGTTTTGACTCCAAAGTCACTATCATATGGCACTAGCAAAAAAATAAACGTTTCTTAAATTTGTAAATTACCAGCTTATCTGCAGTAAAAGCTAGATCATAGGCTTTCCAAAAAAAAATGAGTAATTTGCCCTGTTTTACCCTTTAGACCATCTTTATGTATTTTTATGTCCAATAAAGAGAATAAAAATCAAATCAAGACCTAATCTATTTGTGACATCAGAGATTTGCCAAATTATGAAAACTCGCGAGAAATGACATGCAAAAGCTAGAAAAACTAATGACAAAGTACACTGGAATGGCTTTAAATTCTTCAGGCAGGAAGTGAAAAGAGAATTACGACTTGCAGAAAAAGTTTATGTTAGATCGCAGATTATCAATAACAAAGGAAATACTAATGATATTTGGAAGACAATCAACAAATGCTTGGGTAACGTAAAAACTCAACGTTCTCTAAACAACAGAGAAAACCCAGCTTACCTAGCTAAAAAATTCAACGAATACTATACTTCAGTCAGTCCTGTTACTGCGAACAAAGCTTCTAGTCTGGCCTCAGAATTTAACTTAGAACATAATCTGAACGCATCACTGCAAGAGGGTTTAAATGACAATCGTAATGAGCAATTCCAGCCGGTACAGGAAAAAGATGTCGAGCAAGTCATTAGTGGTTTTTCATCTAACAAAGCACCTGAATATGACAGAATAACATTTTGCATACTCAAGGACAGTGCGCCCTACATACTTTCTAGAATTACACAACTGACAAACCTTTCCTTTGCTACAGACTCTTTTGCTAGTGCCTGGGAAATTGCTGAAGTAACGCCTATTTTGAAATCTACCAATAACATTGAAGACCCTGGTAATTCCAGACCCATTTCCTTGCTACCTATCCTGTCAAAAGTATCTGAAAGACTGGCTCATAAGCAACTTAATAACTATCTGACTACTCACCAACTTTTAGCACAAAACCAGAGTGGTAACAAAAAACTGCATTCTACTGAAACTGCCCTGCTGTATGTTACTGACGAGAGGCTGAGAGCTATGGACGAACGAAAGGTCACAGCTCTAGTACTCCTGGACATGTCAAAAGCGTTTGATAGTGTTTGTCATAACATACTTTTGCGCAAACTTCAGAGTCTAAGAATATCCTTGCACAGTCTTACTTGGTTTAAAAGCTATCTATCTGGTAGATATCAGAGAGTAAGAATCCAAGACGCCGTTTCAGACTTACGTGAGCTCACGTACGGTGTACCTCAGGGGTCTATATTAGGCCCCCTATTGTTTACCATCTATGTGAACGACCTTCTAACTGTCCCGACACACTGTAAGTCTGCCTGTTATGTGGACGACTGCAAACTTTATTTGTCCTTTCCATCTCCTGACATTGACAGTGCCATTACTAACATGAACAATGACCTTAGGAATATCTGCAGTTGGTGTTGTAAGAATTCTCTTCTAATTAATGCTGACAAAACTAAACTTCTACTTATTGGAGTACCTCAACGATTACGTCATCTGAATTCAACTGTTTCCATCAACGTCCTTGGTAAAAGAATTGATTCAGTCCCGGTTGCAAAAGATCTTGGTGTTTTTGTTGATCAATCATTAACTTATAATGAACATATTAATAAAACTGTATCCAAGTGTATGCATAAATTAATTCAAATCAATAGGATAAAACACTTACTGGATACTAAAACTCTTAAGCTACTTATTAATTCATTTGTTTTTAGCAAACTTTACTACTGTTCTACTATTTGGTCTAATACCAGTAAACATAATATAAAGAAACTTCAGCTAGTCCAAAATTTTGGTGCAAGAATCGTACTTGGACTTAAAAAATTTGACCATATTTCAGAAGGGCTAAAATCACTTAACTGGCTATCAGTTAAAAACTCACTATATATTAAGGATGCAGTTATGGTTTTTAAATGTATTAATAATTTAGTTCCTGATTATCTCAAAGGAAAATTTGTATTACGTTCAACAATTCACAGTCGAAATACTAGATCCGTTTCTGATAATAATCTAGAAATACCTAAATATCGATTAGCTACTGGACAGAGGTCATTTGCCTATAGAGGCTGTAAGTTATGGAACAATTTAAATAGTGATATTAGAGACAGTAATAATATTAGTCAATTTAAAAAGAAGATTATTAATACATTATGTTCTAAGTAATTTAATAGTAATTTTTATCAATTAGCTTGTAAATTTAATACTATTTTTAACGTATTTACCTATTTCTTTTTCCTGTTCTTCACCTTTTTATTATAATTATATATTGTAACTGAAAAGCCCATATTGGGAGGTACATTAAATGTATGTATGTATGTATGTACGTATATTTCGCTTGATATTTATTACACACCTATATCACAGGAAAGATTATGAAATTCTCTAAATGAATATGAAAACTATATTAACATATTCGTTAACGTAAGGACGAACTGAAGCTCTACTCTTTATCCAACTTTTGGCTTTAAAAAGTTAATACGAACAGTTCTTAACTTCTGCTAATGTTTGTCACCTTTTTGACTTTTTCAAAATGTGTCGATCAAAACCGTGTTGGCAATTTTTGATTGTTAAAGCCAATCATTTTTTAATATTTATTCATTGAAAATTGCAATACTCTTTAGCCAAGAAGCACACAAATCGATTAATAAGTAATCAACCAGGTTTTCTTTTTGAATTCGCCGATACGGTTTTGTTCCTTAAATATGTCACTACAATTGTGCCAAATTTCGTTGCAAAATTCCAAAAATTTGGCGCGCATTAACTTTTTTTACAACCCTTATTCGTGCCAGAACTGGAACCGTTTAAGAAGTGAACCGTGTAGCTTTCCAAATGCCGGTAAAAATACCGTATTTCCTCCAATAAACGCCGCTGCCTTTATTAAATTTTTCATGACTTGGGTGCGGCATTTATTCGAGGGCGGCGTTTATTCGAGGGCGGCGTTTATTTAAAATGCTGATTACTTTTTTTAAAGAACCAATCGTAACTTTACTTCAAAAGGTAGAAAAAATGATACAGATCTTTGTCTGGCTGTACAAATCAAGTTTTACAGTATTAAAACTACAACTTGTTGCGACTGTAAACGCATAAGAAGTTAGACAAATTCGATGTTGCGGATTTTTGTCTTTGTCTTTCAAACTTTAAACAAGTTTTAAACAACTCCGCTCTGCGCTTGTAAAAAGTGAACGTCGTAAATTGGATGTTTCAGTTTGTTATCTGTTCCAGGGTGCGGCGTTTATTTGAGGGCAGCATTTATTAATATTGTGGCTCTCAGGTGCGGAAATACGGTATTCATTTTGCAATAACTCGCGAACGAAATTAGATAATGAAAAAAAAAATATTCATCTTCATTAAAACAATATAATTTGCTTTTCCAATTTTTAGTACTTTTTAACATTTCAGTCTGTTCAGTAACCTTAAACCAATACTTTCTCTCTTCAACAATAAGTGCAATCTGAAAGGTGGGAAAAAACCATCAAGCTCACTAAAAACACTATATAAACTACTCTAGACTTATTGACCAGCCTAAAAAAATATGATCAATCATTTGTACTATTCACATCAATCATCCACTAATAATCTAGTTCAATAATATCATCGACAATTCATGTCTAAATTTCTAGTTGCCTGTTTGTTTGGATTCTTAGAGATGACTGCATGCAGTGGGAATCAAATGAAGCTTGAATAAATTAGTCATGTTTAACATCTGACGTTAGTATACAAACTCAGCTGTGACCTCTAGCCTGCTAGCAATATACGCATTCGGATAGGTATTGTACATGGTCAACCTCCCGAGATGGTGGATAATTTCAATCAAATTTCAATGGCATAATGGCACGCTTGAAAGTATTAACAATGGTTTCTCTGGCCGAAATCTTGCAAATTCAGAGGAATGTATTGTACATTAACACAATAACTAACTAACTACAGCATTTATATAGCGCTTATTCATCACTCCTCTAAGCGCTTCACAAGTAATTACAGCGTTTTGACAGTTGAGGGTCTTTGTTCAGTAACTTCTCCAGTAACAATCGGAGTTAGTTGGACTGATGCGGACGATCAACGATCAGGACTGTATTTTCACAATCTTTATTCTGTACTTTCGATAATCAACACATTCGGTTTACAATCTTCAACAATCTAACAATCTGATTTAAGTTACAAATTTCTACGGATTATATAGTGCTAAAATGTAAGCTAAATATGTGCTGGTATTTACAATATTTCCGCTAAAGTACATGCATAAACAGGAACAAGTTCTCAAGCTACATTACGTACACGAATTCACTAGGAGTGTTGGAATTTCCCATACGTAAACCAGCCGTTCCTTCGCTCCTATGTACACCGCCTGTCACGCAGTCACGTTCCAATTTGAGTATAATCGTGACATGCCTTGTCACAAGAGATCTGGTTACATTATTGCCCTAAGGCTAAATCTGCTACAGTTCCGGTGTCTAAGGTTACAATATTACAGTCTTCTATATTTTGCTTTTGTCTCGTGCGTATGACTTGTAATAGCATTAGCATGCAGTAAATAAGTGTTGATTTACTACAGTTCTTTGACTCTGTTATGTACCTACACTGATTATTTACAACAGTCTTAGATAGTCCGCTAGAGCGGCTCGCATATAATTTCATCAAGAAATTCCCCCAGAAGAACAGACAGACCACAACACCGGGATCACTACCCTACTCTTTTCGACAAGTGCGTGGGTTCTTTTAAGTCCCCCGATAGAGGGTCGAGAGACATAAACACAAAGAAAATGATGAAAATGATGATACATAAACACAAAGAAAATGATGAATTTGGACTTGAGTTTACAGAAGTAAAACAATAACCTTGAAGGAATAGATATTCCTTAGAATTGGGATGAAATAAAATTGTTTATATTTTCAGCAATGTGAGTCGTTTTAGTGTACATTTATAAATTAAGACACTATAGTTTTCACTTTCTAGGTCTTTTCTGGGTGGTTTAATTGCGACAAAGCAATTGAAAACCAACATCGATGACATAAAAAATGAGGAACTTGACAAGTTTCTCTGCTGGGAAATGTCATATTTCTTCTACAAAACAGGACAGTTGTTTTCAAATGACCACAAAAACTATTAACCTTGGCGTTTTATTTTCAATTCAAAGTCAAACATGTTTCGGCATACCTACGCCATCGTCAGTGTAAATGCACAATAATCAGAAGTTAGTTTAAATAACTATCAGCACAAGGAAGTGAATATTACAAGGGAAAGCAAGAATCTTGAAGCACTCTGCTGAGGAGGCCTCACGGCATTCACTCAACGCATTTAAGTGCCTAAGTGCATGTGACGATCTATCAGCAAAGAGGTGTTCTTGAATGCCTGTCTTGAAATGCCTAACAGTTTGGCCCATGTTACAAGCGTTACAGCTTGCATGCACAAGTAAATTTGTAAACGACACATGAACAGAACCCCTTTGGGACCGTGCCCGATCTTTCACAGCAAACAAACTAAATTAATAAAAAAAATGAGAGTCCTCATGAATCTTCGTTGTGGAAAAACAAAACGTATCATCGATGTATTTGACCTTGCGATAAAATACATACAAGAAGTAAACCCTGTTCTTAAGATCACGGCCGAGGAGCTTAAACAGTTGTTTGAACTAGCTACCACAGGTACTCATTTTATGTTTCGTGGTTCCTGTTATGAACATATGGATGGTGCAGCCATGGGGTCTCCCCTTGTCCCTATGTTGGCCAATTTATTCCACCATGAACGAATTTGGCTGAACAAATATATAAAAGGGACTTCTGTGTTATTATAACACAAATACGTCAAAGACATGTTTTATCTTTACAACAACAACAACATTTTTTATTAACTTGTGAAACTAGTAATATCTGCAAGATAGGGAAATGCTCGGAGTTAACCTCAAAAAATAGGGCACGGCGTAGGTGGCTTCACTATATTTTAGTTTAATCTGCTTTCCGTGTTCTGGACTAACGTTAGGCTGACCGCAAGTTTTGTGGTGGTAAGAAAGCTGAGGACAAGGGAAGTATTGCTATACTAATGAACTTCTTAATTTATATTTCTACATGTGCATCTTGGAAAATCTGTAGGACAATTTTACAGAACATTTTATTTGCAGAAAGATTCAACGAGAAAAACAATGTATTTAGTAGGCATAGCGAACTTAATTACAATTTTTAATTTTTTTGTTGATTTCAATATTTCATAATTCTGCAGTAACTAATAAAGAGAAGTTTGGCTCATTTTGTCGCTCAAAGTAATGAAAAGTTGTGGACGATTTCACTCAGGCTTTCAGATGTTTTTTCAATTACATTTATTTGCGTAAAAATACCTTTAAATAAATTAGTAGCTTGAGGAGCGAGCGAGCTACAGTACAGTTATATATACGCATCGTGCACTTTGTAAATTATAACGTCATTGATACGATTATTTATTTGCAAACCAGTTATTAAAGAAAGGGAAAGCGGTAAGCGAAACAAAACAATCATAATTGTTGTTGTTGTTCTAAAGAAATCTATAGAACAATAAAGCGTTTCAAATTAGTCTATGCGAAATTCCTTACGACAAAAAGCACTCTCTGTGTTGTTGAAACTTGAAGTAAACAAATTTCTGAAACTTTTTTACAGTTATTCAAAATGAAGACGTCATTCCTTCACGCCTCACTGTCTATGAAATGAACAATGTACTGGACTGCATTTATTTCTGGGATGGGCCACAAACAAAATACAATATATATGTTTTTTTCTTTGTAGTTTTTACTAATTAATACATAGGTTTGGATGAAAATTAAGTTTCTTATTGGATGTAAAATCAAAATGTTTTCTAAAATACTTAAAGCTGTGCTTTCTTTAAAATACTTGCAAAATATTATCTTCAAATGGGAGCGAATTCAACGTCTGCCTGAGTGTCTAGTTTCCCTTTTTTGCTCATAATTTCCCATTGCTATATCGTTGAAGCAAGGGTAAATATTTGTTGTTCAGTGCATTAGTTGGCCTTGTACTGTAGTCTTAAACTGCATTGAGACTTTTGCAATTTGAAAACAAATTATCTTATAATTTGAAACATTTTATACTGAAATTTTTAATTTTTCTTTAAGAGTGTGGGAAAGTGGGAAAAAGACAAACAGTGCGAAATAGTGCAGAAATTGGTCAATAGTGCCGAATCGCACTATCGCACTTTACCAAATGCCCTGCTAACAATGCATATTTATTGAAAATTGATTGAAACATTTATTGCCAAAAATAATATACATACCATAGACCTTCACTGATACTATGTTGGACTTCCCACTTCCACCAACAGAGTTACTACCTTCACAGCTGCAATTGACATTTTCCTTGACAATAAAGGTGTATTTGTTTGATGATAAATGGATAACTGATGGTTTGTGAGAATCACAGTAAAACAAGAGACCACAAAGTAGCCTTACTTGTGGCGGTTCTTAATCCATTGTATTTATATACATTCACCTTTAAGATTTACTAACTTTTTTTTCAAAAACCCCACCCCTTAGATGCCAAGTGTGCAACTTTTGGCCCTCTCTCTCTCTCAGTTGAGTTAGCAAAACCTCCAGCCCTAGGGGCTGGTCATAATTTAGCTCGAGGTGTGGGGCGGTGTACTTCAGGATTTTAAGGAATGATATTTTGCAACCCTGGCTTGCCTTAACCACAAAAAATCATGCCCATCCCCTTGCT
>JAOCNB020147077.1:0-10357 GCA_026546465.2 Palythoa caribaeorum | reverse complement strand
TCTCCGGTTTCTGTAGTGTTAAGTGGATGAGAGTCATTGACTCCCCTAAGTGGCCCATTGGAGCCAGTGCTTATCTCCGGTTTCTGTAGTGTTAAGTGGATGAGAGTCATTGACTCCCCTAAGTGGCCCATTGGAGCCGGTGCTTATCTCCGGTTTCTGTAGTGTTAAGTGGATGAGAGTCATGGACTCCCCTAAGTGGCTTATTGGAGCGGGTGCTTATCCGGCTGATTTCTGTCGTGTCAAGGGGATGAGAGTCATTAACTTCTCCCCAGACAGGACACCAATCCGTCACAGGTTAGGCCCCAGCAAAAGCTGCTAATCATTTTACCAATCTCATAAGGATGGAAAGGTGAGTGAACGTAAGCAGAAAAGAAGGCCATACAAATGTTCAACAGTCAGGACAGCCAGGGTTTGAACCCATCACCTTGTGGCTGGAAGGCAGAGATTTTACCACTGCGCCTGCCTTTCTGCCATTTAATACATTCATGAGCATGCTGAGATGAAGACATCAACCAATTTCTCTCTTTGAGTGTTGCACAGAGTTCACATAAAAAAATGCCATCTGTTTTTAAAAACTTTTCATGGTCTTTCAACGGTTAAACTGATATTTTAAAGACCAGTCTACCTGGCAGAAATATAATCTACTGGTGGTACATGTAATAACTTTATAAACTTGGAACTTTTTTGGTTTGTTGAACACATCAGATTATCCCTCTAAATTCGATTACTTAATCCAAAAATGAGTGTACACCGTGCTGCCTGTATACAAATTATACATGATATATTCCAACCAAATGGGATCATACGTCAACGATTAAGTTTTTTCTCAATGTTTTGGCTCTTATTTTCATTTTAATACACAGTTATGAAAAAACCTTCCAAGCCTGATAAAAATGATATAAATGATATAAATGTTTTCAAAATTTGCAGGCAACTACACTGCATGCTCCACTCCACAGAATGCTCATCAAAATGGAAAAAATTCAATAACTCGTTCTGGAATTTAAGAAACTTTCAAAACTGTGCGAGTCCTGGACGTAAAGATCACTTACTAATGTCACAACTAAATTTATCTTACTAACTATATAAGCTACAATCCTGGACAAAAAGACTTGGGACAGATAACCTTTTTCGTCTCGTTTTACACAAGCTTTCAAATACTAACAAAATGTAAGGTTCCCACAGTATCTAAAGCAAGGGGTAAATAAAAAATAAAATTGTTTAGGTTCATTTGAGTAAATGTGTCATCTTCTAGAGCAATCGCCGCAACGTCTAAATTTGACTCTGAAAAAATCAACTTCCCTGGTTTCTGACTGTCCTCAGAAAAAAACGTCGTAAAAGTTGAAATAAAAGGCTGCAAGTGAAAATATTGCTGTTTTTATTCATCAAATAGACTGTGCTTTCAGTGCACAAAATTTGAAAAAAAATCTATTTTCTGTCAAATATTCATCGGTTGTTTCTTACGCGAACAGCCTCTCAATTATGATTCCCCCTTTACAATGTTGAAATAACTTTTTGCCAAAGGGTCTATGTATTGTTTTCAAAAGTTCTGTTGGGATCAACTATTTCAACCAAAACCAGTTTGGTCTGGTTGAAAGTTTGGCTTGTTTTTGGTCGAGTACGCAGTTAGCACTTGGTATAGTCACCTCCAGTCCATTTTGTGAATGGGGATCATAAAAACAAATGGCGGGAATACCATTGGGAGCGACAAAACACAAACATCAAGTCAGCGTCGCTGGCCATCATTTCCGACCTTTTCAATCGGCACTTGAAATAGTTGATCAACCAAACCAACCTGAAACAGTTTTTCCCAATAAAGAAAAAAAACCTAACCATCCAAAATTGTTTGATCCCGATAGAACACAACCTAATATAGTTCAAAATCATTCGTCAAGCTCTTGAAAAATCTTCTAAACTAACAAATACATAGTTTCAAGTTTTTTATTTCACAAGGGAGATGATGAACAAAATCCATGAGATACATACTGGGGTTGCTCCAAGCTCGATTGCATGTCGTCCTTGTGCGATTCTTGACAGGTCAAAAGTCAGGCGCTCAAAAATGTTTGACAGTGACAGCTCACAGTCATAATTCAAATAAATATCTACCACAAGTTGTGCATCTGGTTCATGGAAAAGAAAAATTCATAGCTACTGTTAGTAGTATTCCTAAACACATGAAATCAATAAAAACATTAAAAACTTTTCATTATAGTTTAGTGGCCAGTATTTTAAAAGGAAGTCTATGCCATGGTATTCCCACTACGAAAAGCTCTATAATATAGTTTAAAAAACTCAGAAAAAAATGAAAAAATTAAGGAGTTTTTCTGTTTGGAGCCTCAGCCCGCAAGAGTACCTTTCCTTTTATCTTGAGAGGGTGCAAAGACGTGCAACGCACATCACCTATCCTTTCTCTAGTAACACGGATGCGCTTTCTCAATGCTCACTTACAGTTTTAGTGATAGGAAACTCCATATTTGCTACAAAACGTTTGCAAAACGCTTGCACGCCAGATTCACTCTTTTTTTGCCACATTCACACATGACGCAAAGACATCCATAGAACTTTCCAGGTGTTTTCATCGGCGCTACAACAAAAATCCAGTACTTTCAAAAATTTTCCAGGGAAAAAAGTATCCCATGATTTTCCAGGTAGTGTACAAATCCTGTCACTACCAATAAACCAACAGTTACCAGTTAGTTATTCAACTACATGCAGGGGTTTTACATCCTATCAGTGTAACACTGTTACGCTGCAATATTGTGAAGTTGCTATCCTTCTGACCCGAGTGGGTCAATCAATCAATCAATGCACTGTACTGTACTGTATTTAAACAGGATAACTAGAATTGCACAAATTCATTAGCCAGTAATATATTCCTCTCAAGTAATTTTCAGACGCCAAGCTTGATAAAATATCACTGACATTCCATTCTGTCAGTACGGGTTTTGTTGTTGGTTTGTTTGCTCTAAGGGAAAGGATTTCAGCTTCACACTGTTATCTGAAATCATGTCAATTTGTCCAAGGTATATGTGAGCTAGAGTAATAGTATATGTTATTACGGTACAGTCCAACCCCTCAAGACGGGCACCCAGATACGACGGACACCTCTATAAAACGGACACCAAATCTTGGTCCATGCCGTTTTTTCAGTCATTTGTTGTATTTTAAGTCTCTATAAGACGGACACCTCTCTAAAACGGACACCTCTCTAAGACGGACAACAGACACTTTGAAATACCGAACGGACAGTTAAAACTTGTTTTTTTTAAAAATTAAAACACTTTTTAATGACAATGTGAGTACTTTAAAATTATAACTATAATTTGACCTCTATTACTACAATTGCATTTATCAATCAAATCCTTACATTACGTTCAGTAAGCTGTAAATATAGGTTATTAAACAAGCGTGAGGTCAAGATGGCGGCCAAGTCATATTTTGCACTATCTTGACTGAAAAAGTTTGGTCAATAAAGGACTTATTAAATAGCAAAAGTATTTCACTTTACTACTGAAAATCCTGAGCGGGCAAGATGGGCCTAGCTGGTCAGAACACAGAATTCACTTCATCGTGCCCGCTCACTGATCCTGCAATATAAATAAATGTACATAATGCTCGTGTTTCACAGTATTTTCTAATAGTTCAGTCGTTCAATTATGCTTTTGCTTTGTCAGATAAATTTGTTCTAGTTTTCTCTTATCTTATTAAATTGTCACAAACAAACGCGTATTTATTGACCATATGGCCAGGTTGACAATTGTTTATGGGACCGGTGTCATATTACCTTGAGTTTCTATAAGACGGACACCTCTCTAAGACAGACAGTTGAGGCCGGTCCCGAAGGTGTCCGTCTTAGAGAGGTTTGACTGTAGTTTGAAACCGGTTAAACTTTTAACGCAACAAATCCTAACGTTTCTTTTGTTCTGTGACCGGTGAAGCCTAGCGGCAACATTTTGCACCCGTTTGTACTTAATTCGCAACAATGTTGGCCTTGTACACAGGTCTGCGCATGCGCATTGTCAACTTTACTGTACCAGAATGCATCGCTTCTTCAGACAATCGCCAACAATGTTAAGACTTTTTGTGTCCGTTTGCATGAACCTTTAAAGCTGTAGATGAATCACAAATACCTTTTTAGGAAAGGAGAAACTAAGAACGAAATTGACATGTTATAACATTGGATACTGTAAACGTTTAAGTTTCTTAAGATTTCTTACAGTAGACAAATTTACATAGAAAGTAAGAATAACAATGATGACAATAATGATAATAATAATAATAATATAATAGTAGTAGTATTAATAACAGTAAACAATATCAAATATCAAGAAGCAATCATTAAAAATCTTGTTAAAATGTTTATAAATGTTTGTATTAAAACTATAAATACAGTTAATTTCCAGAAATGGCTTGTTATATCATTGGCAGTTAAACGAAAATCGATTGTTATATTATGGCTGGTTGAACAAAAATGGCTAATTATGTCATTGGTGGTTTACGACATAAGATGAATGTATCATAGTTGGTTGATAGCAAATATCAACTAAATCCGTTTCAACACTGTATCAAATTAACGAACACAATTAATGCAGCAAGGACGTCATCTGGCTGTTAATGATCTAATGATAATTAGAAGTTTGAAGTAAAGATGAATTATATGTATATAAAGCAATAGTTGATTAGGTGATATAACTTAAATTTGAAACTGACGGAAACTAAAACCCAGTGTGTCTTATTTTAATTTACTTTGCTGTCCGGTTGCATTGCATCTTCGCTCACACATGTTGTGTTGGAAGTGTTTGCTTCGCGGAAGGGTACGCGTTCGAAATTTTCCTTCCTCTAGTCGTATATCAAATAATTATGACAAATTACATTACCAACGTGTCCGTTAGTCCAATCAAAACTGAGAACGAAGCCGTGAAAACAAGCGTCAAATCCTTGTTTTGTGGTTTTAAGTTTCAATAGTTCTGACTGAAGCGGAATCTAACGTAATTAGTGAGCCACAGATAAACTTCCTTTTACCTCTTTGCATCACAAAAACAATTATTTCCATGTGCAAAAATAAAACACTTGGAAATTACGCAAACGATGAGCAAGGCTGTTGAACTAAGCGCCTTTTACAAGTTTAAATTTAAATTTCTGAACCGAAATACCAGAACTTTATTTTAAGCTTCAATTTTATTTTTTATACTGTAACAAGTTTCAAGCGTGAAAAAAAGCTGAATGAGAAGATTATTGTATAAGGCTTAGGCAACATCGGCCTAAAATATATATTGAAACAATAATAATATTCTTTGAAAAGTAAAACGAAAAAGTGTTTTTGTCAATGATTAGAACGAACACAATTTGTAATGGCGCTGGACGAGTCGGTGTTTCGATAGAAACAATTAAAATTGATGTTGGACACCATGAAAAAAGTAGACTAAATTCCTTCTTCATAGACTTTACCCCGAAGAGTGACTTTAATACGAAACCGTCGTAAATCTACTTTTTTCCATGATGTCCAACTTAAATGTGATTTTTAACAATTTATAAAGCGTCTGTTAGTGTTTTCAGTTACGGGAATACAGAGAAGAGCCAAGAAACACGAGTCTAGTACAAACTAACAAACAATTGAATGATAATCAATTGTGCATCTTAACTTTGTGTTAGAGTTTAGAGACGACAATCACATAAAACGTAAAACTAAGATAACCCTGGGTCAAGGAAGCTCGCCCTAATTGTTATTTAGAAGGCTTCAACAGTTGGCGCGTCATAACATTGACGTCACTAACCTATAGAAAGGTATTAGTTCCCGACTGAACAGTCTTTTGTCAAAAACAGTTAGCAGACAAAAAGGAATATAATTAAGTAGTGTTATCGCTTCACAATGCCGTGAAAATTCGATGTCAACTTCACAAACTACCAGAGGCAAAAGGCACAGGTCACGAAAACGCTTTCAGACCTTTATATCAGACAAAAAGTAGAGACTAATTCATTCTTCATCCAAACAAAATTGATAAAAAACAAACATAATGATCATAGTTTGTGCCTGCTCTGAAGTTTTACAACCAATGAAGAGAAATGTAGATTTTGTAAACACTTCCTTTTGTTACCAGATTGTTTAATCCGTCATTCATTTTGTGCTCACTGATTAATAGCTGAAAAAAATAACTTTCATTAATAAATTCTTTGGAAAAACTTCATGCACGCGTGTTTTGATTTTCCGCTTCAGGCGACAAAGACTCTGCTAACTTAAACTATCAAGATGGACACAGGAAGTCTTTTTTAAGTTTAATTGACTGAATTGATGTTATCTCTCGTTTAACGAAAGACAGAAATAAAAGAGAATAACTAAAATGTTTAGGTTGATTTGTAATAAAATGTATATTTAGTGGTAAATGTGTATGGTGTGTCAAGGTGGTTGGAAGTAGATTCATGAATCGTGATTCATAGACTAGCATAGCGGTTAAATTTTAAAAAAAAAATCGTAATTTTTCGTGTTTAAAACTTAGGAATCATGACTTCATAGTTGTCAAGTTCTCCGAGAAAGTTTTGAGATTTTTTGCAAACTATCATTACAACAATTTTGTCTAAGGCCGAAGACAGCACTTTAACAGACCAGTTTCGAATTCTCAGTGCCGCTGACTAAAATGACAACAGATTCAATTTATACAGCCCTAGCCTCGTTTCGGTTTTAAATATTCAAAACTTTACCAGTGAGAGAGAGCGAGAAGTTACACCTCCAACAATAAACACAGTTGTAAACAGTGTAAAACTACGTTGGCATTTTGGAATATTTAACTTCATGGGGCTGTACAAATGAATCCGTTGTCATAGGAAGTCATCGGCAACTTAGAATGCGAAACTAGTCTATTAAAGTATTTGCAAATTAAACAAATTGAAGGCAAGTCTGAATAGTATTTTAAATTATTTAATAGGATGAATAAACAGAGGCTGGGTATACTTGTTAGGTTATGAAGAAATACTTTAAAATTTATTGACACAGACACTCGCATTTACAAGCAATTTCGTTCGGTTAAGTAAAATTTCGAGGCACTGTTGAGAATGCGAAAAAATTTGGTATTGAAATAAATAAATATTGTTGTTTTTGTTGTTGTTGTTGTTGTTGCGCAAAATTGCGCCAGAGACAATGAAATAATGACAATATGCGTCACATAACTGCTTTTCTGACATTCTGTATATCGCCGTATTGGGCCAGAAGAGGCTAGCTTTTTTCTGCTTTTGTTATTGAGAAATAACAGTTCACAATACCATAATCTCTGTCTCAAAGCTTGCTCAATTTTAAGTATATATGTTTAGATAACTGCGTTTTCTTAATTTCAGGAATATATTTACATAGCAAGTTTTATAAACTGTAAATTTGAAACTATTTACTCTGCTTTGATTTATTAAAATGACGTTTTTTATATTAAGAACCAAAGTAATAAAACATATATACTTCATCGCGGTTTAAAATGCATAAAAACAGTTTGTCTTAATCGTTAACTACTTGGAATATTTATTTTGGTTCAATTGGGTACTTGTAAGTTTTATTTATATTTGAATTTTCCTTTCCGCTCTTCATTTTTGATGACATTACCGAAATGACTTCAAAAACCGCGAATATAAGATGTGTCTTGGAAAATGTTCGAAGTCAAACAATCATATGCGTCAAATAAAGGGAATGATTCATTATAAGCTCAAAGGAGAGACTTTTTAGTGTTTCTATGTTTATATATATTAGGTATGAACTTAAAATGCATGGTTAATAAGTATCGCCGAAAGTACAGGACAAACCTGCATAAAAGCTTTTGTATACATCTAATGTTTTTGATTATCCCGACCGACAGAAATTCAATGTCTGTGGTATCTCAATTGTTAAATTCTTTGACCCCCCCCCCTCTCCCAATAACAACAACAGTGATATCCTCAATTATACATAACAAGTTTATAGATACTACCTTTAAATACTGTGATCATATCTTTTACTCAAACTCCTGGGTTAGTGCTCAGTAGTCAGCTCATGAACAAATTGGCCCAGATAACTTCTTCGGGTGAGGAAACTCTTATGTCTATCATCACTTTGATACTTTTAACAACGACACCTAATATTATCAACTGTAATTTAATGAGTGTAATAATGTGAATTAATAACAACTGGCACTGTCCTTCTAATACACTTCCTCTCTCTCCCCATCCCTCCCCCATCAAAATGGTCATGCTTTTGTATCCTTCCACTTTTTGGCATGAAGCAGTGATTTTTCTTTGTTGAGAGTGTTTATATTTTGTTTACTAAAGAGGTTTCAAACGTTCAAAGAGTTAATGAATACTCCAGGATGTTAAGTGTGGTTATGTAAGCTGGATCCAGTCACTGTAGACTGATATTATACACTGAAATATATCTTCCTTGCCAGTTTTAAAAAATATATGGTAACTGAATTTATACGAAACAGTAAAAACGACGAACCACGACCATTTAGCCAATATATTTTGGTGACTCGATCTGCGTTGTGCCGACTTTTACTGTTTCAGGTTCGTTTAATTTCTTTTACTCTCGACTATAGAGTCGGTCAAGATTCAATGCATAACAACAACAATAACAACAACAATAACAGCAACAACAACATTAACAACAACAACAATAACAGCAACAACAACAACAACAACAACCTGATCAATAATTTAATTTTGGCACTCCTTGTATTACATTGATTTTGTAATAACAATGCACCAAGTACATTTTTGTGTGTGGCTTTTTTCTTTATTCTAAATTTGTCCATTTATAAATTGTATATGTTACTGATATTAAAAAATATACAAAGCAATTACTGTTCATCATTTGAATGCCTAAAATGTGTGTCATTCCACGATAGGTTTTGGTTTCACCGAATCCCCAAAATACATTGCATAAGTAAGTAAATAAGCTCATCAATAAATATATATATACATAAACGGACAGACAGACGGAATAACAGACATACAGACAAGAACTTCGTATAATTTGTAAAATCGTTCCTGTGCAATAGTTTGGGACAAAAGCTAAACTTTGAACGAGTTGTATTTCAATGTTTACACTTTTCTGAAATAGCTGGCATAAGTATATTTTTATGTGCAAAGAAAACATACAGGTCCATTTTTGTCTGCTATAGTGACGGTATGGGGAACTTTTTTGCAAAGATGACTATATTTTATGTTAAATGCCATTTTAAAAAGCTGCGCTACCAATTTTGAAAAACGGGTGGTTCAGTTATATTGCGGCCGAATGCCAAATTATTGTGAGTTTAAGATTAAAATTGAATTGTTTTTGATTTTTGAATAAATACGTTGTGGGTTTTTAAACGTGAGTGAGTTTGATTATAAAGCGATTAACTATATTCGACTTTTGTCAACTCTTTCCATAGATTCATTTTCATCAACAGCAGGCCAGGCAAAACCTAAGGAGGGTAGGTTAAGCCTTAGGTCTTTTAATAGGTGAAAGATCATCTTTATCACCGCAACCCTTCAGATGTTTCACAGAACAAGATATTATGCGTGAACATTACTTCAGTATATTCTTTGATATTAGCCCTATGTAAGAAGGCCCTTCCTTGAAGAGGATGTTGATACGATTTCTTGTGACGCAGTTTGGTTGATATCAAAAGCTGTATCAATAGCACATGTATTTTTTTGTCTAGAGAAGCAAAACAAGGTATTTATGTTTGTCTTTTCAAAAACATACAAAAATATATAAAATTCTATTCTTTTTCTCATCACGAAATGTTTTATTGTAACCAGAAACTGTGCCGTCGATTGGAGGAAAATGATTCTAGTTGTAGAAACTGTTTGTTTACTTTTAACGTTCAAGTGTTGCACGTTCAAGTTTATTCTCATCCAAAACTGTACAGGAATACGTGCTTCACTGAAAAGTTCTCACTGTGTCTGAATGAAATATATTAGGCCAACTGCAGATGTGCCAATAATTAAAAAATAAACTGCATCGAAATCAATATAACTCCATGTAACATTTCTTACAAACAGAAAACCCAGGGCTGATTTGGTCAAAGGACAATATTTAGTTGGTCAGTCTCTTTCAGTGAGGTTGAAAACAAGAACATGGGTTAAAATTCAACCCTGGATTAGTGTTAAGGCTTTAACAATTGGGCCCAGCATGGAAGGATATCCGAGGTTATGCTTCAAACAAAATGTTTTGCTAAGAAATTGATCACCACTTGAAAACAATTCACTTGAACCTTCTTCCGAGTTGGCCATCCCTTCCAGTCTCTTCTTCATATTAACTCAATTATTCCTTTTATCATATTAACTAGTAGTAATCATAGATTAAAAAAGTGCGTTCGAGTATTGGTAGGTTGGAATAGTAATTTCTGAAGTTTTGCAT
>JAOCNB020147048.1:0-10357 GCA_026546465.2 Palythoa caribaeorum | reverse complement strand
CACGCTTGTTCAGTAACGCATATTTATTATATGACCTTGCACTTTTCTGCATTCTGATTGTTTCACGAGCGGTCTGTCAAAATGCGTATTCGGCCCACGGGCCGTATACGCGCGTATTCGGACTGCTTTCCCGGATGTTGATTGTCAGAAAATTTTCAAAACTCGCAAAATTACTCAAAAACGATTTTAAAGTACTTCCGAAGATTTTTGAAGATTCCCGAAGAGTTTTAGAAAACCTTCAAAAATCTAAGAATGCATAAGAAACAGTTTTTAAACATTTTTCGAAGCTTTCCTATGATTTCCGAAAACTGTCGAACAATTCGGATGATTTCCGTAGACTTAAAAATGGGATAAATTACTGGATGTAAAAAAAGTCATATAATAAACGAATTATTAACCTCGCTTGCTCAGTCTGTATGTAAAATATCAGACCTCGGTCTTTTTTGTACGAACCTCGCTGAGTTCGGTCCGTACTGTCAAGACCTCGGTCTGATATTTTTACATACAGACCTCGCGCTCGGTTAATAATCTCTTATTATCGTAACCAAATCCAATTCAATAAATTAAACCAGGTTGATTTTCTAATCAGTTTTTTTGGAGTTTGTTGGCTTCTTGTTACAAATCTACTTCCAAAATGTCAATGATTCTGTAAACACTCATCACTTCGCTTTGCTTCTTTCCACACGTGAAAACACTGGTTAGCTTGCTCAAGAATTGCCTGTTGCTATGTGATATCTAGGCACGTGACCAATTCCTGCAAAGGGCTTATTCATTCTCGAAGTCACTATCAGTTCTCCTTTGTCTTCCTTTGAGGCCTAGTTTTCATTGTGTAGTTAGAATGGAATGTCACGTTTGGAGAAAATACTTGATGTATTGCCGACTTTCACCTGGCGTCGTAGGATAGTGACCTATAGGTCTCTCGTTTAGTAAATTGGCTGCCTCGTAGCAAACTGTTTGGAGTTCTGAAAATGTTAGAATGTTCTCACCAATAGATAATTTCAATGTGCGTTTTGTCGATTTCACGAGTTCCTCTGAGACACCGTTTTGCCAAGGGGCATCTGCCGGGGTAAACTCCCACTTAAATCCTTCCATTACGAATGTTTTAAGTTCTTCCTGATTCTAATTTTGATGTATTGTCGACTTTCACCTGACACCAATTTAAAGATAAAAAAATCTGGAAGGCATGAAACTATTTCGATTGCGCATGCTTAGTGTGCATCCACTGTACATACAAGAACAATGTATTCACAGCCTTAATAATGTATTAAGATTGACAACAATAAACGATAGATTAGTGACTGCCAAATTTCACGCCTAGTTATGGCTGTTGCTGTTATATCTTGCAGTAATATCCCTATTTTTGTGTCACAAATTCAATACGAAGCACATCGCGGCAAGATAAGTTGTTGAGAAGTAGCAAAACTTTTTCTGTGATGTTGTCTTTGTGTTCGATAACAAAATCAACTCACAAAACATAAACAAGAAAGTGATATAGTATTACAATTCTCGAATAATATGGTCCCTTTATTCAAATTATTATTATCGTAATAGTAGACTTAGAACTGCTGGTTCGACAATTCAAGTCACGGTTGTTTTTTATAAAGTGTCTTGAGTTTTCAGGTGCATTTACAACAATATCCATTTACTAACTCGTATTCAGAATATATGTTGCTTTTGGGAATATTTTTCCGAACCAAAAGCTTATCGTATCCGTTACCAAGGGAAGTTTATGGATCAACTAATATTTTGGGGTATCTTTCATGGGACAGGTGCACAAATACGTTTTAGGGCTTGGCGATAAAAAGCAAATAGAGACTGAAATTTTCCATTTGTGATTGCAAAAGTTTGGAGGGACAAAACTAAGCTTGTTGACTCAGCTCTGAAGGTTTTATGTTCTGGGTTTTGAACATAGTTTAAACAGCAAACCTAAAGGAAGAAAGACACCGATAATAAATAATCTTTTAAATTTAGAAACATTAAAACCTATCAAGTTAGAATTTGAAACAGTCATTTACGATCACTGCTAAAGAAAAGTACAAGAAAATTTGTTTGTTTTTGTTAAAATGCTACGAAAGTTTGTAACAAATGTAACACTCAAAAAGCAGTAAGTATCATAAAAATTAGCCTTTTGTTCTATGAAGTCTATTGTAATCAAAAATGTTTCAAAATATATTTCAGTTTCTTCAACTTATCATTATAACATTCTTTTAAATTTAGATTTAGTGAAAACCTTGTAGAAAATATGTCTGTTGCGCTTTAAAAACAAAATGCGCTATTTTAGTTAAACTGTTTTTCTTTTTTCAGATTGCCTTATTTTTTATTTTATATCCTTGATGAATAAAAATATTCAGAGAAAAAGTCAAGTTTAATTTTTGCATCTTTTCATAGTTTTTTTGGGAAGGATCTTTTTTGAAAGTAAACTCTTTTTACCGTGTTAGTTTCAGTCGTGGTTTGAAAGTTTACAGAAGTCGGTATTTCAACATTCAGACATGTTAGGTTAACTATAAAAACAAGAGAACAGATACTCAATATGTTTTTAACAAGTCTTTGAACAGAAGTGTCACAAGACATCTTTATGTATACATGCTGGTTTTCTTAAAGATATCTATTTGTAGAAACCGTTTCTATGAACCTTCATTTGTGGCTGATATGTTTTTGTTTGGAGTTTGTTCATATTGAGAATATTGTAATCCCACCCAAGCATATTTTCATTCGTTCATTCTTAATTTTGTCAAATGTAGGTATAGTTATTTGAATTTAATAACGATTGAATGTTATTTTTTTGTATGCTATGCAACGACATTGTGGAACTAGCTGACAAGTCTACAGTTTTTTACTAATGTGTGTACTTGAAAAGAAACTGACCATTACAATAACAAGAATAATATTTCAAACATTGTAACGGATTTTGTGCTGCTAACGACCTCGCTAATTCAAGGTTGTGTTTTAGCGTCGTGATGCTTTGATGTTCGTAATAACTTAAAATAATTCATCTGAGACTACTAGTTTCCCATGAAACTTTTTGCTGTTTGGTTTAAACACCGTCAGAGAAGTTAAAAACCTTAAATTTATAATTTGTGATTAACAAGATCCGCGGATTTAAAAATTTAAAAATTTAAAAATTTTTGACAACCATTATACAGATGTAGTTTTCGCATGATTAAAGTTGAAGATTAAAAAATATCGGCAGTTAAATATTTCTAATCTGTAGTTAACTTAATCAAAGCGTTAAAAAACTGAATTCGTATCTTTTACTTTGTTTAGAAAGCGATTCTTAGCCTCATAATTGTAGCTGAATTAGCTCTGTTTAAGCTGTCAACATAGAACTTAAGATACTCGTTTTTTTAGAAAAATATGACAACTTTGTTCATACATAAGTGTGCTTAAAAGTGGGATTGTTTCAGCCTTGAAAAAAGAGTTAGACAAATTTATATATAAAAAATTTCCTCTGAAGATTAGATATGCAACAGCATAATGTCATGGTAATTCCTAAACTGTATTAGATCTAGATCTTAGAAAATGAAATATCATGTGACATTGAAGAGTCGAACAGTTAAAAATGAGTGTTTTGATATAAATCATGTAATTTACTCGACCGTTAAGTTCGAAATGAGAAACATCTACGAATTACTAGCATGCATAGCTGGCAAACTTGAAACTTATAAACTTCGTAGTTATTATGGATTGAACGAAGCTTTGGGCATGTTTAAGGACCAATCTATGTTGTAATTTTTATAAAGGAAAATCCTAAATCCATTTTTTGTCGTTCAAAAAAAAACATATCCATCAATAGTTTAGATACTGACACAACTTTTATTATAGAGTAAATTCCCACTTTAAACCGTGCATCAAGATTCAGCGAAATAGTTTTAAAGGTTTTGTACATACCTTTTTCGCATTTCTGCAGCCCTCACTCTTTGACGCTTGTTTTTAAACCAGTTACTAACTTGAGTTACGGTCAGATCGGTTATCTTTGCCAGCTCGTATTTCTCGCGTGGAGTAGGGTAGGGATTGTCGATGTACGCCTTGTTCAAAATGGTTCTGGATTTTTCCTTAAAACAGTATGTGGTCTCCTCTCCATCCCATATTGTCCGGGGCAAGGGGTACTTCCTGCGTACACGGTATTTCCCCACTGCACCTAGGGGCCTTCCTCTTTGCTTCTCGGCTTCCATGTAGTGTGCTGTGCGCCATAAGCACTGCAACTTCTCATGGTGATCTTTGGAGAATTTATTATCCTCCAAGAGGGAATACAACTCTTTGAAGTGACCGTGGTAAAACGCAACGACTGCTTTTGAAATCAAAATCGTCTCGCTGTTCTGAATATCGTTGTCTCCTTTTGGAAGTGACCAAAGAAATCTTCCCAAGCGTTCGATTTCTCCGTTATTCTGTAGGAATTTACAGACCGAGGCAACTTGTTCCCTCGAGAACGGACAGGGCAGCATGTTCCCTATTTTATCTTGTTCACTGTGAAGTCTCGACATGTGCGATGTACTCAGTGGCAGACAGAAATGAGGAGTGTCTCTGCCCTTTGCGCTCCTTAAGTAAAGGTGTGTATGTGTACTTTAACACGTCTTGCTAACAGATCCTAGACAACCATTGTGCATCAGTAATTGCGACTTGTATGTCGAAAGTGGCCACGTTCTTTGTTGACAAAATCGCCCGTTTTCGTAAAGATGATATTGTTTTAGTTATACGAAGAACAAAGGCCCTTTTAACGAACTTGTCAAAAGACGTCACCCGTCCTGTATCTTCTATTAGGTGCTCATTAGCATGAAACTGAATCGACCAAGTTTTGTTTATTTTCTCGCTCACGATAGGCTATTTCGTCTTCTCAAACTAAACAGGAGATCTGTAATCTGAATAAATATGGATATAAAGGTTTCGGTTCGGTTAAGATACCGAGACACTAGTGTTTTTGGCTGACTGCAGCCAAATTACTTGTAGCCTCCATGGAACCGAAAAGAAAACAAAGGCTTTTTCCAGGCAAAAACATTGAAGATTTGTTAAGTTACTTTTCTTTGTTTTACAAATCTGCATGGTGACACTTGATAGTGCATTGCATCAAAATTAACGTGTTCACCTTGCTTGTCAAACTATAAAGTTCAATAATGACCACAGTAGATAATTATTGTCTTTATTCAGGTTCTATTCTCTTATGAACAGTGATTCAGCAACTTTTCTTTTTGTAGTAAAGCCCGCGATCTCCTGTTTATTGTTCAGTGTAACATCACCTTTTTTTTTCTACAAGTCCGGTGTCATGGTTGTACAATGTCTCTGTAACAAAACTGCGAATCGTTGTTTAAAAAAAAGTCGACATCTTACCGTGTAAAACAATTTTTTTTTTTTGGAATTTGGTCCTGTGAAAATTTCAACGAAAATTTGAGAAGAGTCGTAATTTTTGTCAACTGATACTTCGAGCTGTTTTGTTTTAATTTACCCAATTTCTTAACATGCTAGTGGCTAGATTTTAATTAGCA
The DNA here is from genome assembly GCA_026546465.2 of Palythoa caribaeorum. NCBI lineage: Eukaryota > Metazoa > Cnidaria > Anthozoa > Zoantharia > Sphenopidae > Palythoa > Palythoa caribaeorum. Next base: position 4,880 of record JAOCNB020147048.1, on the reverse strand, counting down.
GTGTGCACAGACAATCAATATTTTGTAAGAGATAGACTTCTCAATTTTAAATTTATATTTTTAAAAACTCATTTTAATTCCGAACTCCAGCTGTGTTGACAAAAACATCACAAAGTTAATGTTCAAAATCGCAGCGGAACAAAGCGTTTCGCTAACCCACAATGAACCATTTAATCTGACTTCAAAGTGGAACATCTGTCGTGAAGGTAAACACAGTGAACAATTCACCAAATTTGAGTTGGAGACATAGGAACCCCAAATAATCTTAGTCAACCAATTGGAGAAAAGAATTTTTTGTTTTGTTATATTTGTGTCTATTTTAATTTCTTGTTATCATCTGATCTTAGAAATCGGAGAATATAGAGCGCTTTTAATAATAAAACGTTTTAAATTTCTGTTATAGGCGACAAACTTGCAATGCTGCATGCTCTTCCTTTTGTAAATATTTTCACCTCAGGCACTTAATAAAAACCGTTTGATTTAGTCAATTTTCTTAAACAATGAAGATTCTGTCATGCCCAGTATTTTAATTAACAATCTTGTCGAAGATTTTAGTGAAGGAAAAAGATTTTCGAATACAGCCCCAAAAATTTAGTAAAAGTGTTTCTAATTCTTGTTTTTATACCTTTTTAGTCTTTTATTTAGTTTTATTAAGTTTTCCCTTCCAACTAGGTTCATGGTAAAAAGCCGGCCTTAACCCACCACATTAGAGCGTTTTTTTTTTTCAAACATTCCCGAATTGTTGCTTCAGCCCAACACACACGAGTCGTCTTTTAGTCTTAAGCGTCTCGATTATTTTTTATTCAATTTAAGTTCAACACACACGAGACGACTTTTATTCCTAGGTGTCCCCATTCTTTTTTTTGACTCAATTTAAAATAATTTTGTTGGTGACAAAAAATCTTGGGTTTTGCAATAGAAAATCAACAAGTGTGCATCGGGCTTCAGTCATGAACCTTTATTAAGTTAAATCCCAAGCAAATGACCATTTGGTCGTTTTCCCTGATTTTTGGCGGAGTAATTTTCTTCAAGTGTAATTAAAACAAGGTGTTTTTCGTAGTTAGTTCGATAATACCCGATTGTTCTTTCACACCTCTATTTTCATTGAAACGTTACCAAAGTCTGATTCAGTAAAAACCTGCATATAAGAACCTGGATATTAGCTTTTAGGCTATTTTTCTTGCGGTTTTCGGGAAATTTGCAATTATACTGCGGTATTGCGTTTTTACAACACTGTGCGTAGTGCGGTTATTTTTAACGTTTTTTTAAATGTTTTCTCCCGAATTTTTGTAGTTTTTTTAAAGCTTCCTACCGCCCCCTCCAATTGTATATCCCGCCTAAAAGCTTTGGTGCAAATTAAACGCCGTGATGTTCCACGGGCGAACCAGCAGCTCAAAACAACTGGACCTCGGTATATGCGTCAAACGAGAACTGAAAATATTCTGAAAGAACTTTTGTTATCCCGATGAACTTCAGTATTCCGTTATGCAACTCCTTTGGCAAGATTTATTACAAAGCGTTATTGGACTCTCTAGGAATTTCACGCCAGTTAATTTGGACTCGAAGACGTTTGGCAATGTACTGTTCAGTTAATGTAATATATAGGAATCTCGATATTTGTCAAAACTCCGTTCCGCTAAAAAGATTGTAGTCCAAATAAATTATTGGTTTTACTATTGACGGAGGAAAAGGTTTAAATTGTCGTTAAAAATGAAAGTAAAGGGAAGGTTTAAAGCCAGTGAGAGACATTAGGCACTGCGGCCGAAGGAGAATGGTCACGGAAAGTCTTAAATGATTCTACATACTTTTCCCTATTTCGGCTTGATTCCTTTGGCTCTGATTCGTACCCAATGTACACGATGCAGGTGTTAAGACTGCAGCCGGATGTTTAATCAAATTCACTGATTCATAATCAGAATTATCTATCGTTTTACTGTCTGCATGTTAGTACATTCTGAGTTATATCTTTTTAATATTAGTAAAAACTATCCACGTATTATACAGTTGTATAGTGTGTCATATTCTCTTGCTTTCGAAGGCATTGTAGTTTCAACAGTACAAGCTGTATGGAACTTAACTACATGATTTAGTGTTAGACGTGACACTGATTTTTATGACCATAATATTTAAAATTCTATGTTTTATTTGTATGAAAATTGTAATAAAGTTTTTGTCTTGTTCTAGAAGAAAAAAGTACTTTCTCGAGCCAGTCAGCCGAAGCGCGTGCTCAAAGCGTATTTTAGCGGGAGCTTTTGAAGTGAAGGATCTTGGCATGAAATCATAGGATTCTTGATTTATTTGCTGTACGCATCCTGTTCTTAATCAAGCGCCATATATGTTACTCTGCGTGTACGAGGGTTTTTGAAGTCTTGACTCGGAATTTTTTTGTTAACATCAAACCGGATTTCAATCATCAAATTGGAAATAGTCAAAGCAGTGAAGTAAATCCATCAGAATTATGGAAAAGTTTAATCCTCAAAACATCAATTTGATTCAGAAAAAATACTTGATGTTCTGTTTTATGGCACTATCAAGGGAAAGATGGACGGTATGAGAAAATATGTTGCTATTTCATTAATTTTTTACTGCTTACGAAGTCAGTCAGTTCTGCAAGCTGTTTTAAAATTATCCCAAGATCAAGACTTATTTAAGAACAATCTTGGTTCCATCATAAGTTTTATAGATTTAATTTTCAGATGATTCTATCTCAAGTACATTGGGACCTCTTGAAATTTAACCAAAGCGAAAATTGAAAACGGTAATTTTATTACATTTTATCGCCTGTTCATTTTTTGGTCATCAATAAGACCTGCATGCGTCATGAAGGGCTAGTTATTTTTCTGTGTGTTGTTTTTGGATTGAGCAGTTTTTAAGTACTTTCAAGTGCTAGTACTACCAACCTATTAGAAAGAACGAGAAATATCTTCTGTTTTTTGCTTAAAACGCCGTGGAGCTATTGTAGAACATCAGCTTTTAGCTGCCTTTTTTATTTAACAGTTATCATTTATTTGGCTATTGCGATATTTTCAGGACAGAACTGTTTAAGGCTTAGTCTACCTTATACCGGCTCGCTCTTTAGAGGCTGGAAATTAACATCCGTCTACTCGCCAATGGCGAGTAATTTTTGCCTCAGGCGAGCAGAAATCGCGAGAAGGTCGCCCGACTGGCGAGCAAGAATTAAGAACTTATACTAATCAGAACTTATATTAATCAGAACGTACCAGTTTGAGCTAAAATTGGCACTGCATTAAACCACCAAGGTAGTTGATCGTAAACTCTGTCTGTTTTTATACACAATGTTTAACTGCGTGTCAATGGTATTGAATAGAAACCTGTAAAAATCTGTCTTTTTACTCACAATTAAACTATTTGCGTTAGGAATTTTTAATGTACTACAGTCTTACTTTTTGTTTCGTTTTATTTTGTACTGGTAAAATCTCAGTCGGGCTACTCGCTCCGAACTGGCGAATAGTTGAAAAAGTTAGTTTCCAGCCCTGCTGTTGTGTTGGCACAAGAATCATATCCGATCAGTCGTGGTTTTAGTTCTGAAACGGAGCGACTCCGGCTGTGCTACTCGTTAGTCTTAAAGGTGAATCGTTAGTACGCATCGTGTAAGTTTTCGTGCAATTCTATGGTGCAATATGAACCCGTACTCAAACCGCTATCAAAAGTCAAACAGCGGGGAGCGATGCAGTCATAAAAAGACGAATTTCTGTAGATTTCTGCTATATCAGGCGCTATTTTGAATTTACAATGCTTTTTCATTGATCACTTGCATGCATTCCGTTCCGTTGTAGTCGCGGTCACACTTTTTTAACTTTCAACTTAAAAAAAAAGTTATTTACCCTCGAATTTCGTGGCTCTAGAGCTAATATCTTCGAGCACACACAAACTACGACACAATTAAGAATCCTAACTGGCAGGAGGCAGACCAGTTGGCTATTTACAAAGCGTGGTGGATTTGACTCTGGGATTTACACGAAGACAAATCCAACTGGTGGTCAGAGCGGGACTTGAACCCGGGTCAGCCGCATTCAAGTCCGGCGTCCTGATCACTAGGCCACGCTTGACTCCAAACTTCATCTTTATAACAAAAATATTCAAAACGCTTTCAGGTAAGACTGACCCGCAGGTAGCAAAGCTATTCAGTCGAGTCATTTCATGCAGTCGTGGGTATATATAATACATATAAAAGTCTTGTTTTTGTTTCAAAGTTTGACCGTAACACAAACATTTTTGTAATTATAAATAATAAAATATTAATAAAATATGATACAGTAATTATCATTGTGGATTGTAGGCCAAATTATTTTAAAAATTTGAAGTGAATAGTAGACCCTTTCTAATGATCCAGATCGTAATTTTCTATTTTGGAAGCTATTGCCAGTACGTTAATATAGTGAATTTTAGTTTCAAGAAGATCGAGGAGTATTTCTTTCAACTTTCTTTTAAATGAATTTTTTGTTAAAGGCTTTAGACAACTTGGTATCCTACACTCATCTTTTTCAGTTTAGATTTTAATATAGTGATCATGCATGCAGTAAGCAATATTTTAACAGAAAATCGTTTATTGTAAATACAGATATCATTAGATAAGTATTACAAAATTGTTTTATCTTCCCGTAATTTGCTGTTTTTTTTCACATTAGCTTCTAGCTTATATACAGACTTTTTTTATCAGAACAACTTTATAAGAACGAGGCGCAAATTTGCCAAAATTTAAGAACAAGTTAAGAACAAGCTCAGGCTGAGGCTTGATAACTAGGAAAGTTTTTGCGGTAGAAAATTGACTAAAACTTTGCAATACAGCATAAAACATAAAAAGATTCACTGTAAAGACTGCTCAACAAACAATGAAGGTAGCTCGCCTCTAAATTCAG
>JAOCNB020147012.1:0-10358 GCA_026546465.2 Palythoa caribaeorum | reverse complement strand
AATATTCATAAACGCCGCACCCTAGAACTGACAACAACCTGCTTAAATCTGCCTAATATTAATATATATAGAATCTTGAAGGTTGGCGGTGACGCTTGAGAAAGAAAGAAAATTTGCATCGAATGATAATATAGAGTGACTATCTTGAAGGTTGCAAAATATTTTTTGCAAGAATAATATTAGTAAAACATTTTTTTGCAATGAAAACCTGCCCACGGTATTACAATTTTATCATGAATTACTTATAATCAACTGGCTTATGTTTTCAGCGTTTTAAAAATTTAATTTATCCTTTCGAATGACCACATTGATTTAAATTTTAGAGTAGAACAGCTGTGCAGCCACAGCATTAGCCAAGCTTTTAAACTCAGAATCACAGTACTAGAAATTCATTGTTAACCTTGAAACTCCAAAATGATTTTAGTGCCAATCATATGTTATCAGAAAGCATTTCACGAGTTAATGTTCACTGTCTGTTCAAGGCAGCATCTGAAAGAAAAATGTAAAAATTTTATAACGCACTACGCACTATAGAACATTTACTTTGAAAACTAAAAGAAAATATGCTGTGTTTTGCGAATGGAAAAATCACTTATTCAGAGAAGGACAAATTAAAACAGTGGTACTGATTGTATAGAAATCCATGCTCGCTATAAACACTTTCATTTGAAGGTTTGAATTGCGCAGTTCAAAAAACTGCAATCTGTCATGTAAGATTTCAACTCGTAGCTTAATATTTTTTAAAATAAGCTTACAATACTTGATGGATTTTCTTTTAGGTACTGAAATAATAGAACATCAAAACACAAACAGCGTCAAGAACACTGTTGCTTATAAACTCTGAATAAAGCAGCAGACGGCAGCTGAAAATTCAGTTTTTAGCGTTTCTTAAAGAAAAAAACATTTTAATTACTTATATACACAAGTACAACGTTTTTAGATCAGATTTATTTTTCAATCATGAACATTGACAGCCCAACAGTATATCGGTAGATCCCTTTGTACTACATACCTTATTATAGGAAATTAACGCTCCGTGAATCGTTAAAATTCCCTTTAATTTAAGTCGCGTTAATTTTGTTGGGCGTTAATTTCTGCGACGTTACTTAAGTGCACCGTTAATTTCTGCGCTCTTAATTTCCAGTATTTTAACCCCAATTTGGGAACCTTTCCAGACATTCTTGACACCTAAAAATCATTAACTACAAGCTTTCTTTCTTTCCATTTACTCATTACTTTTCATCTTTCACAAAAGCTAAGGTATTATTTCTTTTTACAATGTCGTTTTTACTTTGATTTGTATAAGCTTTATAGCTCGCTTTACGCGTTTTGAAAATTGTTTATAATTTCTATAGTTTTCCAGCTGGGAAATGTAAACACTGCTTGGCTCTACTAGATTTATAGTGTTTGACTCGAGTTAAAACTAGAAACATTACGCGTCCTGGTGCAATGCATTAAAAACAAAAGAATAATCGGGCAAGTTTGGGCAAGTCGTTCAAAACAAAGGAATCCTCAATTTTAATCATGAGAGATGACATAATTTATACGTGCTCCCTTCATATTCATGACTTTAGAATACAAAAGAAACATTTATTTATGACGTCATCCTAAGATAATTTTGCAATCCGCACACAATCGCAAAAATACTGCTAATTCGGTCCCTACTATACTACTCTCTTGCGTGGGAAAGGGACGAAAAATAGATAAGTTAAGACCCAAAACATCATATGCTTTTCAAAATTAAAATTACACAACCACCTTGAAGCACATAATCCATATTCTTTTGTGTGAAAAGATCTAAGGCGGTCCCTTAAAAGCGTCCCGTTGAGAACCAAGAACGCGAAGTCTACTGATTTTTCCTTGTAGACGCTAGAAAGTTACAAGCTGTTCTCCATTGAACATGGCCCTATAAGGATATTTTTCATTACTGGTTGAGTATGCTTTGTTCCAAAATTCAAACCAAATTAAAAAGATTGATATGAATTATTCATGCTAAACTTTTTTATTCTTAACAGTAAACTACAATTATTCATGCTAAACGTTTTACTATGTATAACTGATAGAAAACTCCCAATATGCGTGTTAAGCATTTTTGTGCAATTTATTTTCCTGTCAGCGTGATAAACTGCAGAATATGGGTAGATAACCGATGATAACATGAAATTGAATTTTTGAAGGCTTGACAGAGCATGCTCGAGTAAGGCTATCTTGTAACCCCTTGTTTACATTTCAAATCCTCTGTGCAGGGTCATTGTCATAGTTTCAATTGGCAAAAGGAGATCAAAGGCATATAACAAGAAAAGTCAAAGTTTCCTAACCGCTAACCACTTGACTCTACTAACTATGCCCTGAAATGGGATTTTATTGGGCGAAATGTTGTTTATCAACTCTTTAGTCTACGGTGTCAAACTTACATTTAAATCTTAAATCAGAAAAAAAACTGTTAAGTCTTATGTTTGAAATCCCACAATAATTCTGTCTCTCTGTAAGCTAGTATATGACATTCCGAAACTGCACGAGTTTTGCCCGAATATAGCCGAGAGGTTATCGACGGCAATCAGGGGAGATGAGAACTATTGAAAAAGAGCAAATAAGATGACAGATTGACTGGATTATTTAAAGGCCGAGCGAAAGGCGAAAATTGATCAACAGAAGCACAAACAAGTCGGACGTGCTTTTTTGGATGGAGAGCTCAGTAAAGTTTGGGTGAATTGCAGGTAAGCTCTTGATAATTTGGAAATGAAGTCTTCGATTTTTTCTCCGTTGATTTATCTGAGCTTTCGAAGTATACGCGTTTGGCGAATTGGCCAAGAATTTTTTGGAAGCTTTTTTCAATTAAAGGCGGAAATTATCGAGACCAAATAAACGGTGCCGATTTGAACAAGCGAGTCACATGGTGACTTGTCAAATTCGAAGTGAAATCTAACGTTAACGTCCACGTTTAAACACTGGAAGGCCTTTGAAATCGATTGTCAACCATAAAAAATATATTGGAGTTAAGAACAAAATAAGAACATTTTGAGCCTCAATTGCTGAAAAAAATAAGAACATTGAGCCTGGGCAAAATTTTACTGGTTCTTAATAAAAAAAAAACTGTAGCTTGTTTTATTTTGGTTTTTCTTCAATAAAAACCGCTCGCAGAAATACGAACAAATTAAAAACAAATTGAGGCTGGAATCGCAAAATAAAAATTAAGAACAATGAGCCTCGCCAAAATTTACTGTTTTTTATAAAAAAAAGCGTGTAATTAAAACTTTAAGCAACCCTTTCTTTTAACAATTTAATCCTCATCTGTATGAACCAAATTTTTTTAAATGCCTGTTTTTTTTGGTACGTTCTCTCGCGTCTTGTTAATTTCCGATCTCCTCATTTATTCATCAATCTAAGTTTAGTGTTATAGACTTTGGATGTGTATATTATCCATCCTTTCATTACTAGCACTCTTGAATGTAACAAAGATTCGACTGAGTGGACTGAGTGATGAACTAAGAGCTAAGACAAGGCCAGGCGTTTGGTTTGTTAAAAGCTGAACAAGCTAACATGCAAAAACTCACACCTGCTGCTTTAAAAACGTTTGATGAGCCTGTGTTCAGTTTGACAGGTTGCGAGGATTCATCATCTGATACATATTCAATCTTTTGTTACGATCTCTCAACTTTTTCAGCGTTTTGTCTTTTTTGAAGGATACAGTTAAATTAAGCGCATTGAAAAAGAAGTTATCTTCAACCGCGGAGATTAAAATGAGAAAATTAATTTCTGACAGTTTAAACACCATTTTCTCAATATTTACTTTTTTATGCGAGTTGCGTCTTTCTTCAGAATCACGGGACACTTGACATTTATTTTTGCAACATATTTCCATATCATTATTCGGTTTCTGCACTTCTCGTTTACAGCAAATTATAAAAAAAACTGGCGTCAATATACAAATTTCCGACATTTTCATACGTAAATTTGTAATCAAACGCCCGCTTAGAGCAAAATAGTAGTCAGAGAAGAGGTTTTGTAGTTGAGTGTGCGAACATTCATTTGCTGGGACATATTAAACGATAGAAAACTGACATTCTTTCACTTACCAGCGTGATATTTCGCAGTTAAAAGTTTCTGGATCAGTTATCCAAGAGCCTTCATCGGTTGCAACTGATTTTGGGAGGGGACTGGGTCTCATTTCCCTTTGGATTGGGATGGTGGTTTGGGACGGTAAACTGCGGTGTGTACCGGTGCCAGCTGGTACCCTTTGTTCAAGAGAAAGAGAAAGAGAAAAACCCTGAACATCCATCGCTACAAACCCAGATTGAACAGGGACCAAGGGTACCAAATGGCACCAGTATGCAACGCGGTTTTTGAAAATTTAATTTACTATCCAACCGAGGGGATCTGAGTACCAATCCCCTCGCAAAATCAGTTACAACTGACTAAACACTATGCTGGTGTGTGAAAGAAAACAACTTAATCTTTTTCGCCTTATCGTGTGATAAAAACTTGACACAAAAATATAAAACCTAAAAATATAATACAAACAGCAGTGATAAACATATTCTTTAAAAATTCATTTATAAACTTGACGTTTAATATGCTGATCACATAAAGTGCCGGCTGGCCATAATATCAAGTGGGATCACTTCGATTTTCTTGCATCCGGCAGAACAAACCAACATTGTAAAATAAAAGAAACATTGTTGATTCAAGAACTTAAACCAGCTCTTAATGTAAATATCTCGAGTGACAAGCTGTCACTTTACTAGTTTTGTATTGTTTCTTTTTAGGACTCATTCCTCTCACTCTGTCTTTTCGTTATGGCTACGATCATATTTTAAATTTTAAGCGTTTTATACTTTTGAAAATGTATGTCGTAACATACTAAACGTCAAGTTTATAAATGGATTTTTTAAAGAATATTTTTATCACTGCTGTTTGTATTATGTTTTTTATTTAACTTCGATGGCCATGCAAGTAACAAGAGTCTATATAAAACGTAATGCATACTCGCGTTTTGCGTTTTAAATATTAATTTATTCAAAATGATTCCAATTCCAATTGGAATTTGATTTGAATATAATTTTATAGTGACTGCTTTTAAGATTTTACATAGCTAGAAATGAATATGACAAACTTAAAAATCCCCCTCCCTCCTTCCCCTCTCTCAGAAAATCAGTTTTAAAAATTTGTCGATGACGGTATAAAATTTCAGAGCTTCCGGGCTGCTTTCCTTCTTTCCTTGCCCATCTTCTCGCTTCTTTTCGCTTTCTCGAAAAGAAAAAAAATAACCCTCTGGCACCCAGGGTAACCGTTTAACAACAAGATCAAGAGAATCTCTCTGCGTCATAACCATTGGTATTCTGATTCATTTTCCCATTCAATAAAGCATGTTTTAGACTCGTATGGAGATGTTCTCGTTTTGGCGGCGATTCGCGATTCAAACAGTCAGCTTTTTCCTTCCATTACTATGTCCAGAAATATATTAAAATGTTCAGTGAATATCGATAAAGAAATGGCGGGAATAAACAAAACAACTCCATATCGAGCAAAATAGTTTTATGTTGAAAAGACAGACTTTAAACTAGGAATTAAACAAATTTATGAGTTTCTATTAATTATTTCAACGCCAGTTTGTATTCAGAATTAAAAAGTCCTTTGTGCATATCAAAAACAATATCATTTGCCACATCAACATAACCTTCTCAAACAGAAGAATTTGATCGTACAAAAGAAACACGGCGTCAAAAGCAAAATTTGCTCAAAGTTTCAAAGTTCTAAGCTCGTTAAATCTTGGAGTACTTAGTGGTACTCAAATACATTTGAAGGCATAAAATATTCGTTTTCAAAAATATGTACATGTCGACGTTATAATTAGTACTTCTGTTGTAAAGTAGCTTCAGAAATTAATTATTGCATATTATTATCGGTCAAAAGACAGTTCATATGACTACCAGAACTACATTCAAAAGAAAGCTCGCCTAGGTTTTCATATTTTTGGTAGAATTACGAAATTAAAACTAATTTTACGGATCACGATCACGGACCAATGGCGGAGCACGAATAAATCCTTTCAGTTACGGCTTGGCATGTTCTAATTTCATTGTATTACAATGTACAATGTGAAAAATAGAAATCTTGAATCTTGATTTTGCCGGTCACTTTTTCGAAGTAGGAGCACTATTTCACATTTCTAGCACTCTTGAGCACTTTCTTGACTTTTGAGTAGAATTTGAACGGCTTTGTTTAATTTAATTTTTTTTGCTTTTTGCCAACATTTAAGCATTTTTTAAAATATTTTCCACTTGTTTATTGTACTATTTTTGTTTTCGAAACGTGTTCAGTTTCCAAGTCATTCTACTTAAAAACATGATTTTGAATAATTCCACCTTGTCGCCTGACTGTTGTCGTGGAAATGCACAAGAGACTATCCTTTAACTAACAATGCGGCGCCGGGGAACATTGGATTTCAAATTCGGTAACAGACTTTTAGCGCTCTTGCAACTGCTGACGAAAGTATAATTGTTTGTGATTGTCTAGCACTGTTTCTAATCAGAATAATTTAGCTGTTGTGGTGTAGCTGTACTGGAGTGCTTTCGAAGCTATGCTGCCTAACGGTTGAAGACTTGACTGACTCTAGTGTGTGTTTTATCTTAATAAAAAAATTTTGTTAAAAAAAAACATTGGTGTTCTACTGCCATGGTCACCTATTAGAAAATCAAGGGTTACAACTTTGATAAAACTAAGATTATGAATATCTAAGATTAATTATGAATATCTGCTAGGAAATAATTAAAAGTTACCATCGACTTCCGAGCACTATTTCTAAATTTCAAGCCCTTTTCGAACATTTGAGCAACACTTGCCATGTTTGAGTCACTTTTCGGCAATTTTTTCAGCTAGCGCAATCGGGACATGCAAATTACAGCCCTGGTTTCATTATTACTATACCCTTATAAATCATGCTGGGCTCCTTTCGAATTGATGCTATTTCTAAACAACAAATTGGCACTTTCTTAATTTTCTAATGACCCGACACTTTAATCCCCCGGAACATTCTATTGACAAAATGCAGACTAGTAGTATTGCAGACCAAACGCCTAATTTCACAATTGCCACGCGTAATGCGTCGTATACTTGGAGCTTTTGATTTACGAGAAAACTCACAAATAGTGAAATCAGGTAGGTGGATCAAACTCTTCAGGAAAAGGAATCTTTCTCTCGGTGATCGGCAAGCCTTTTCTAGATTAGTTTTTTTTCGTTTGAAGATCAATAAAATATTTTTATTCAAAAAAAATGCAAAAAAAACCCCCTTAAACTAAACTGTTATTATCTGTACAGAAGAAAATATCAAAAATTGATCTGCTGACCTTTGTACATTTAGTTTTTTTTTTAAAGCCTTCTGTCTTAAATGACAGGTTTTCCTGCATTCTATGCACTTTTTTTAAGTTTGGCTGAATTAAGTTTGACCCAAATGTTAAACTTGTATATTTAGGTCGACCTAAATTGTAATTATATTACTAATCTCACCTACTCGCCCCATGCCTCACTTGGGCGACCGCGGTTAATCACTTCAATTGATCGCATCGAAACAAAGCGTTCCGCCTGCTTCGCAGGCTAGTAGAAATGCAAACAACAAAGTCTTGTGCCATGGAAACAAAAACACTAAAACAAACATGTTTACCTTTAATACGCTACATGCTATTTATGAATTTATACTTCACCAAGTTTGACTGGTATTTGCCCAAAAATGGGTGAGATATGACTTATTTTACTAAAGTTCTGAAAACCACTTGACGTCACAAGTGTGCTAATTTGCACATCAGGAAAACCAAAATATCTTTGGAAGGAAATGGAGTTAAAATGGAGTTAAAATGCCGTAAAACGCCGTAAACGCTATTTTTGCACATTTTTGAATGGGCATGTTTTACTTCAATAAATTTTTTCATTTCATAGGCACTTAATATCGAACGCGGCCCCAGTCTAATAGGCCACTCGTTGTTTTACCTCTATTATCATTGTAATTGTATTGTTTAGCTTGTACTATATTATGCACACATATAATGCATTTTTATTAAACACTGAAGAAGGCAGAAGCTTCTGCCGAAACATGTCTAATTACTGCATCTGCTATAAAAAATCATCCTTTTATCATGTAAATAGTGAAACTCGTCAGAAAGCAGTTTTTCTTCGTTCTTAAAGTTTTAGTAAACATTTTGCTGATCAAACCCCTTGGAAATCATGATGTACTCCACGACTTAGACACAAAGTATGCAGTAGACGTTAAATTTCTGAGCAGAGGCCAATCTTTCAACCTTTTCCTAAGTTTATCAGGTAAATTTGAGTTTTTTTTTAAAACCTACTTCACACCTTTAACGTTTTACTAAATTTAGTTGTGCAAAACAGCATAAATTACAGTAGACTGGCAGAAGGCGAACTGCCGAAACATTTAAAAAAATTCAAATTCAAGTCGTTTGTTTTGCTTCTTAAAGTCTTAGTAAATTTCTTGCTGTTTAGACCTCTTTAGAAATCTTTTCTATGAGATAATGGGGTCCCGAGAATCTAATATTAGATATGCAGCAGCTGTCTTCTAACTCGCAATGAGATGACTGGGAAACTCTCTTTGTAGTTCCCCCGCAGGGAAGCTATTTAGTTGGCTTTCTAAATTAAAGTTTCAATGTTCTAGGCAATATATACCATGTGCAAAAAAATTCGATTAAGTGAAATGATAATTCTAATGTAAATGAAAATGATAGATCAGTATCTGCGATAGAAATAAGAACAATTTTATTGACATTGATACTGTTTTTTTTTTCGATACGGATCTGACAAACACCTAACCAGTTTTTTAAAAATAAATTGATTGATGTGATATGATTTCCAATGCAAATAGCCTTAAAAGATTAAGAGATAAATAACATTTAAATCACAAAGCTGGTACTCGCTTTGTCATGGTTTCAGTACATTGTGACGCAATCGCTATTGCAATCGCTAAACTCAAACAGTTATTACGAAATTATTTTTTAGAATCATTTACGTGGGGGAAGATGCTGTCAACTCGCTTCACTATGCCGTGCAGTGTTACTTTGTCATGGTACACAGTTTTGTTGACCGCGCATTCGCTGGCGTTGGGAGATTCAGCAAAATCTGGTAAGGCTTGGTAGAAACTACACGCTAAGGTACCAGTTAATTTTGCCGAGAAACAATGTTCTCCTTTTTTTGACGCATTCAGACTCAATTCGTTTAATAATTTTTCCTATATCTGTGAGTCGTTTTTATTGCATGAAAAAGAGTTACAAATTTGAAATAAGGCATTAGAAAAAGAAACGCCTTGCAAAGCAGTTGAACAGTCCTTTACCTTTAAAGCCGTGTTACACGAGTCAACTTGCAACGACGATTTTCTGCGCAATATACCGTGTCGAGGAAAATCGTTCTTCTTGTAACAGGTCGCCGGGGAGATTTTCTGCGCAACACTGAGCTCACGCATAGTGTTGCGAGTATTTGAATTGGTTTTAAAAAAACTAGCAACAGAACACGCAATATTGTTGCGCGGAAAATCGTTGTTGCAAATTGACTCGTGTAACATGGCCTTAAGGTTCTGATTACAGGAAACCTTTTGCGTTTAATGCTTTATTGAAGTTAAGAGTTTTGGTCAAATTTTTACCAGGAACAAAATTCCGAGTTACCGATCCTCCGCGTGAACATAATTGGTTCTAAATTAAATTGAATTAAATTACACTAAACTAATAAAACCATTCTTAATTTCTGCCCACTTTGAGCCTCGTTGTTATAAATTGCGTATGTTTTTAAAACCAGGCACGTCAGTAAATAATGTATAATGAGTATTATTAAAAACTGGATCATTGGATAATGCAATTCAAGACTTTTTATATATTGGCTTAGCCATTGTGGTATATGAGCCAATATACCATAATCTGCAAATATGGTAAGCGGCGTTTGCAAATTTTCAGAAGGATTCATGCCGGAAAATACAAGTTAGCTAATGCTTTTCAGTCTCGAAATAAAACCTGTTTAAAGGTTCCTAACTTAGAACAACCAAAACCAGTACAATAAATCGAACGGAATTGTTTTAAAGCGAATAACGCGAACGGCATTATTTTTAGCAGCAAATAGCGAAACATTCAATGAAATTTGTCAAAGCTGAAACTCGATCCGTAACAAAAAATTTAACATCCTACCCTGTTTTAGAATTACTTGGCAGTCCCTCGGGAAGCAAGCTCAATAAATCAATGAAGAATTAAAAGAACTCAACCAGTAACTGAAGTGTTTTCACGCGTCGACAAGACAGTAATGTCGCTCGATTAAATAAACATCGCCATTTTGTCAATGAAAGCCGGGAATCGATCCTGCAACTTTTCGCT
>JAOCNB020146983.1:0-10358 GCA_026546465.2 Palythoa caribaeorum | reverse complement strand
CTTTTTGTGAAAATTATATTGACAAAGGATTTATATGATAACAACTGAAAGAAGCATTGAAAAATGGATTTTTAAAATTGGCCCCATCTTTCTAGAATCTAGTTACTGGGCCTCTTCTTTCTAAAATTTCTGAATCCACCCCTGCTTGAACCTATATATAAAGATCCTTCCCAATATTCAAATACAAATTCAGAGTGTCCAGGCCAACTGCCTTAATTTAGGTTGGAGTGTCCCAGTTTTACTCGAGTATCATCAGAGCTCTGACTCAACCTCAGCTAGGACAAGAAAAATTCAGATTTTGAATATCAGCACCGACAAGCCAATGAGGAGAGAAAATAATTTTGTTAAACAATCGAAATATTTCTATTGGATTGAGAGTGCAGAAAATACAGTAGTGTTTTTATTAGGCTTGCTGATTCTAACATTTTCTGCTGGGTACCATATGTATACATGCCCCTAACCCCTCTAGATACTTTGACGTTTCAAAAGTTTCACTATCATAATTGCAATTTCAATTAACAAGAAGCTTAGAGGCTACTTGCACACAGTTTCTGCAAGTTGACTAGTTGATTCTCAACAATACCTTGGTACTTTTGCCAATTCTTGGACTTGAGTATCTGTCTGTTCTGTCATCGTGCTTCAATCAGGTATATTCTTCTTTGAAAAAAAATAGCAAATGAATGCTCTAATTTAGTGCCATTTTTAAAAATGTTTATTAATATTAAGTAATTTGATTTGATTTAATTTAACTTAAGCTAGGAATAAATGTTACTACAGGGAAAGCAAAAGTGGGGGACCAGGCTAGCACTTTCAAAGTATTTTGTTAAAGCAATAATGTTAACAGAGCTGGTTACTATAGAAAGAACAAGAAAACAAATGCTGAAGTTCCAGCAATATTCATAAAAATTACCTATTTAGTAATTAGTAAATTTAATTGAAATTTAAAAAAGTTCCTAATAAAAGATAGCTTAATATGAAAGTTGAACACTTTAAATTTGTGAAAACACAAAAATGAAAAAATGATTTTTTTGGCTGTTCCTCTATTTCCACCATGGCACTCCCCCTTGAGAAATGTTCGATATTGTTGGAAATATATGCTTTCCTAGACATTTCTTTGATGAAGTAGGGCATATTCTACATATAATCACGTTATCTGACAAAACCATCAAAGTTGAATGTGCATTCTATAACAATAACAAGGGTGTAGCCAAGGGGGTCCCGGGGTGCTTTCCTTCCTATTTGTAAGCCTTTTTTAACCAAACAACCTACAACAGGTGGCAAAAAAAACCATGACAATATCTTGGCCATAGTTAAAAAGCAGTGTTAAATTATTATCAAAGCAAACTCAAATTATTTCAAAACATCTCCTAAAAATTAGATAGTGATTATCATGTATAGAATATGTCCCCACCCTGATCCCCCATAGAAGACTGTTGAGGGAGGCATATTCTACACAATATCCATATTTTATTCAAACTACTTTAGAAAGTACTTTTAACTTGTGTCATGTAAATGAACTTATTGACTCAGAACAATTTGACTTGTGGTGTTTTTAAAACAATAGGTATAACTTAGCTATAAACTAAAGCAAAGATGAGCACTGTGACTACAAACCAGAAGTAGACACTCGCAATAATTTATGCCATGGGCTTATTTCAGTTGTCCTACATGCTTTGTTTTTATAAGCACAACTTTATAAGAACAAGCTAATAAGGAGACTCAAATTTTCCAAAATTTAAGAAAATTTTAAGAACATTAGCTCTGGCTGGGGCTTGATAACTAGGAAAGTTTTTGTGGTAGAAAATTGACTAAAACTTTGTGCTACAGCATAAAACATAAAAAGATTCACTGACACTGTAAAGACTGTTCAACTACCAATGAAGGCAGTTCGCCTCTAAATTCAGCCGTTCAATACATGTGTGTCACATAACGTTTCATTTTCCAATACATTACTTGTTTTATTTTGTTCTTTCTTCATTAAAAACCGCTCACAGAAATAAGCATAAATTAAGAACAAATTAAGGCTAAAATTGCCAAAAATTTAAGAACAATATGAGCTTCGGCAAAATTTACTGGTTCTTACAAAAGAAGCTGACCTAAATTATTTTAATCGGCTTATTTAATTTAGACGTCGAGATTAATTCAGCCAAATCACGAGCTACACATGTCAACTTCTTCGCCTGAAGCATAACCTTTGACGCGTGCCATGTGGTCAAAAATATGAAATTCTAATAGCTTTATATACATTTGATTCGGCTCATACATATGAAGATCGGCGTTTGAATTAAAGCCAGTTCAGTGGTGTTAACATTCCCGGCTGGGCCACGTGTGAAGAACGGCTGAGTCGATCCGAATTCAATTAGCCGTTCCGAATTGATTCAGACACCGTACTCAGCTAATTCTATTCGGCCCATACGGCCTTAGATGATATTCGCGTATCGTGACAAAAAGTCCGAACTTTATCGGAAAAATATGAGCACGAACGCAAGTTGTATGTACATAAATTAAGCACGTTCCAGCACGGAAGTTTTAAGGATTTTTCAACAATAGATTCAGAATGCAACTTATAAATATCGTTGTATCAATTAACGCAAAGTACCAGTTGATTACTAGTAGTAGTACTTCACATCTAGATCTGTCACGCCATCATTTTAAAATCAATTGAAAAATTTAATAAAGTTATAAACAAGCAATATTTTAAACAACCTTGAGGCATAGCTCCAACTGAATTTTAGATGAGTGGACCCTTGTAGAGACTGAAACCGAGAAGGAATATTTTGAAAACTCGAATAAGCAGCTGTTTCAGTTACAAAGTGTGAGAACCTTTATCTTCGAAGCGCCAAAACAAGAGAAGATCAACACTTGTACAATGCCAGTTCTATACAAACCTCTTTCGAAACTCCAAAATATAAATCTTCCACTCAATGAAAGATGCCAGCAACGGAAAAATTTACCCCTTCCAGCCGTGGCGAATGCTGCATGCATTGAAGCTGTAAATCGGCAGACGCAGGGATTCCTGGAAATGAAAGTTTTTTAAAAATATTAAATTATTCAAATCAATGTAATATTCTCCGACATTGGTTGAACTTTCAACCAATCAAAATTGATGTTCCAAAATTGAGGCATTTTGGAGTTTGCGTTCCTTTGCGATGATCCGGATCTGGATTAAGTAATAATCCGCTTAAGAACTAGGAAGATATCAAAACCAAGGGTTCATTAACGTCTCTTTCTTGATTTTTTTTCGGACGAGAAGGGACGTTAATGAACCCTTGATCAAAACTCATTTCCTCACGGTGGATGCGCTTTGAACTCAGCCAAATTCAGGGCCAAATTGTGGTACAAAGGTCCTGGTGTTAAAGACCTTCAGCAAGACTGGAGTCCACCATTTTGTGTGTACAGCGGTAATCTCTGACGAGAATGAGGTGAGTGTTTTTTCCAGTTTTAATCTTCGACTTTTTTTATTCTAAGTGAGGTTTTGGATCAGGAAAATTAACATACAAACCAGTTCTTAGTTCCAGATGAGATTTGGAAGTAATCAGCTCCTTTTTAGTTCATTCAGGGTGCAAAGAGGAAATGAAGTGAAGTGTTGTGATGGTAGGGATCTGTCCGATAGGTTGCAGAATTTTTCATTTCATTTTATTTTATTTAGCTTCATCTTCAAAGGGACAGTTTCACTGCAACAAATTTATCTGATTATGTTAAATTGGAAATGTTTTTCCCTATTGCCTAATGCCTACCATTGGAGTTTCAACCCTCGTAGGGGACCTTGTGTCCTATTGTTGTTTCTCCCTGCACTGCTATGTACAAAATTTTCATAAATAAAATAAATAAAATAGGCCCTTTTTGTCGATTTTTATGAGGGAGGAAAATCAAAGTACCCGGAGAAAACCCCCCAGAGTCAGATTGAGATCGACAAATCTCGGCCCACGTGTGGAGCTCTGGAATCGATTCCAAGTCGAAGAGGTGGGAGGCGCGTCTAATGACCGCTGTGCCAACAACCTGACTCCCCGTGTGAACAAATCAATATGATTGAAGATACATCGAAGATACCTAACGGTGGCGTGGTTGGTGCAGTGGTAAGATCTCTGCCTTCTAACCACAAGGTCCCAGGTTTGATCCCCGGCTCAGTCGAGTGTTGAACATTTATGTGACCTTCTTTTCCGCCAAAGTTGACTCAGCTTTCTATCCTTCCGAGGTTGTTTAAATGAGTACCTAGGGAGTACGACGACGACGGCAACGAGAACGTCACTGAACAAAAGATTTAATGATCATGAGCGAAACAATAGCTGTGCACGTGCGTTATAAATCTTAGTCCATGCATGTCTTTGCCGTCCTCTGCAAAACACAACGTGAAATGACCAAGTCCTGTGTCGTCTACGGAATGTGAACCATGATGATTAGTTTTTTGTATTCACGGCCATCTGGAATTGAACGCCGTCGTTGCATATTTAGCTTAGACACGGTTGTAGACCCATTGGCGAACCGAACAAATCTAGACAATCGCGAATTTCGCTTGTAAAATATAAATCAACTTTTTACTTGGCGTCGTCACCTCGACGTCGTCGTCGCCATCATTACTTAAGCTCCCTATTAAGTATTGGGTGGAGAGCCGTTGATTTTAAACATTTTATTTGACTTTACGTTTAATAAACAATTGCCCTCTGAACTGCAGCTCAAATCCAGCGTAGAGAAACAGATAAGGGAGAAAGACGAGGAACTCTCGAAAAAGTTTGGAATTTCCCCTGATGGCCGCGGAACACCCAAGAGCCCTAAAGCAAAGGGAAAGAAAGGAAAATAGTTGTTTAATCATGCATTTTGTCACAATACTTTCCTCTCCTGTGTTCTTATAAATAAGCATGTAATTTTAATTCGGTAAGCATTTGTTGCTCATTCTGTTCCAATTCTTATACCGAAACTAGCTAGAAATTTCTTTTATTATGAAAACTGTTTTTGTAGAATGCACCATACAAGCTCTATGCATAAGGTTTGTAAAAATGGCTTGGTTGTAATCATTTCGCTCTAAAATAATAAAAAAAAGTTAAGTGTATTTTCGTCTAATGAGATAAATTTTATCTTTCCGGCCTGAAAATTATCTGTTATCATTCAGTGTATTATTCAGTTTCGTGTTTAAAGCCGCTGTTACACGTTGAAACTTTTAGCTGAAACTTGTGGGCAACGACGAGCGAGACCAGTTTCACTAAGTAATGTTACACGGTGAAACTTTTGTGTTTTTCGCCACAGCGATTGTTGTGACTGTTGCAAAAGTAGAAAGCGGTTCTAATTTTCGTGAAACCTGTCTCGCAACGGAAATTCAAAAAAATTTCACGAGACCAACTATGTTACACGGTGCAACGCCAGGTGAAACTTGTTGCGCATCGTTGTCGCACACAAGTTTCAGCTAAAAATTTCAATGTGTAACAGCGTCTTGAAGGCCACCTGTTTCGATTAACCCCTATGATTATTTACAGGTGGCCTTTACTTATCAATTAGTAATTATTTTTCCCTTTACAATTCGGTATCATGTACTAATGAGTGCAAATACATTTGTTGTTGTTGTCAGTTAGTTGTCAGTTATGCAGGGAGAATTAAGGTGCTGATCAACAAAGCCAAATCCTTTTACGAGCCTAAGTGGTCCATTGGAGCCTATCCTTATCACCGGTTTCTGTAGTGTTAAGCGGATGAGAGTCATTGACTCCCCATGGACGGGAAACCAATCTATCGCAGGTTAGCCCCCAGCAGAAGCTGGTACTCATTTTACCGACCTCGGGATGATGGAAAGCTGAGTCAACATTGGCGGAAAAGAAGGTCACACAAATGTTCAACACTCGGCTGAGCCGGGGTTTGAACGCGGGACCTTGTGCTAAGAAGGCAGAGATCTTACCACTGCGCCAAACACGACGCCGCCGTCTGCTGATCAACAACGTGAGACCAAAAAGTTTTAGCGGTTTATGATCCAAAATGGCCATTGTTAGTGAGTGCAACCCTTCGCGATAGCTGACATTAGCTATTCTCTCGTCCTTCATGAGCTAAATCCTATTATCAGCCTCAGTACACGCTTTTTTTATAAGAACTAGTAAATTTTTCCATTGCTCATTGTTCTTAATTTTTTTGGGGACTTCAGCCTCAATTTATTCTTAAATTGCTTATATTTCTGTGAGCGGTTTTTATTGAAGAAAAAAAATAATACAAGGTATTAGAAAATGAAACGCGTTGTGCCACATTAGAAGCGAACTACCTTCGTTATTTATTGAGCAGTCTTTATAGTGAATCTTTTTATGCTGTATCGCTAAGTTTTAGTATATTTTTTCCCTCAAAAACTTTCCTAGTTATCAAACCTCGGCCTGAGCTTGTTCTTAAACTGTTCTTAAATTTTGGGAAATTTGAGCCTCGTTGTTCTTATAAAGTAGTTCTTATTAAAACAAAGCGTGTAACCCATTGGGGACGGCAGTTATCTCCGGTTTCTATAGTGTTTAGCGGATGAGAGTTATTGACTACCCCTGAACGGAGCATCAAATCTTTGAGCTGCTACTCATTTTACCGACCTCGTAAGGTTAGATAGCCTGCAAGCCGGCTGTCCTGAAGCGTTGTGGAACAAGCGGCAAGCGAAGCGAGCCGCGAATGGAATGGGGAAAGGAAAGTAATATTAGTATTGAGAATAAAACCAGAATTGTTAGAAAGAACTGCGCTAAACTTAGAATTTAGAGAGGTCATCAGTTCAATTCAGTTTAGAAAGGGGCTACACTAGCCCCATTCAAGTTCCTTAGATTTTGATTCGCGATAAGGCGACGATCCTTGGAAATATGACATCACGGGTAAATATGCTTCCTAGCACATTAACAGGTGCAAAGTGACCGACTTCAAAGACTATGGAAAGTTATTAAGGTTTTACTCAGATGAAGGAAATTAGTTTTTTCTGTCTGTAAACAATGAAAACATGCTGCTGTCTTCATCAGGGTCATCTTAAGGTCATTTGTCGCCAGCAGAAAAATTTTTCAAACAAACAGTATGATGCTGCAGAGAGAAGGAAAACAGAATTACAATGACTCGTGAAATATGCAGGTGCAATTGGATAACCAATTCTGAGTCTGTCTGGAGTTGTGAACTTCGTTCTTTTCTTTGGGTTTCGCGTTGTCCTCCATCGTATACAAAATTATCACCTGCCAGGGCCCAGTTCGGCAAATGTTTAAACGTTGATTAGCACTTACCCAGCTGTATTGGGCTATAGTTTTGGAAAATTTGAACTGTATTTTATATGAACCATAAATTTTCTTTTAACAAGAATTTGCTGCTTGGGTCAAAGTTAAAAAACCAGTCTAGGTAATTAGTAATATCAATCGCTAGAAAACTGTTTCTGTAGATAACTATATGTTATTTACCGGCTGGGAGGTCTCTATAGGTAAAAACTGCGACCGAGGTCTTGAATATGCTGACCGAGGCCGAAGGCCGAGGTCAGCTTATTCAAGACTAAGGTCACAGTTTTTACCTATACGGACCGACCTTAAGCCGGTAAATAACATATATTTATCATTTAATTTGCAAATATCCTTGACTTTTAGGTCTACAAGTATAGTAGTTGCTCCGGGCAATTGCCAGTTGGCACAAACGCTCCAACACATGCACAGATGTAGCAAGTGCAGTTCAATTTGAAATTCTGTATTCTGAGCATCATTCCGAAGAATGTTCGGAAGTCAGATTGACGTAGTGATTATTGTTCGCAACTCCCATCTGTACGAACCGTGATCAAATCCTTGGCTCCGCACGTTGCCGAGATTTGTTGACCTTAATCTGACTGACTATCTACAAGGGTTTGATTACTCCAGCTTATTATTTAAGGCCTAGTTTATACATCGTGCTATCGTCGCACCGAACTCAATTATTTCAATTTGGCGCGGTAAAAGTGCGATGTATAAATTGATGTCCCAATTAAGTGCTGTGCCAAATGATAGCACGGTCAATCTTACCGTGCGGAACGGCGATAATAAGCTAAAGCCAAGTGGCCCATTGGAGCCGGTGCTTATCTCCGGTTTCCGTAGTGTTAAGCGGATGAGAGTCATTGACTCCCCCTGGATGGGACACTAATCCGTCGCAGAAGCTGGTACTCATTTTACCGACCTCGGGAGGATGGAAAGCTGAGTCAACTTTTGCGGAAAAGAAGGTCGCACAAATGTTCAACACTTGGCTGAGCCAGGGTTTGAACCCGGTACCTTGTGGTTAGAAGGCAGATGACGTCAACCATACCGCCGTTATATTTTATTATTGTAAATTTTTCCTTTGAGTGCTAAATAATATCAAACCAACCGATACTTGTTTTTCAGTCAGTGAAAAACTCACTGACTCAAGTTGGATTTGAAAACACAATCTTCGGGTTACTAGACTACTTCTCTACCATGCATATAAAAATTGTAAGAATTGTAACCCACACAGCCCTCCCAGTTGTCGCACTTGCTCAGCTGGTAGAGCGGTAGTTTTGTAACCCCCGAAACTTATGGGTTCAAATCCCACCAGAGTCAGTGATATTTTCACTGCCTCAGAAACAAGCATTGGTTTCACTTTATTTGTGTAATTCCTCGGGGATGATTGAAATAGTGCTAAGTAAAGGTTATTGTTCTTATTGTCAAACTTATGTAATATTTTTTGTGCGTTGGCGATTCTAATTTCACAATACAGGACGAATACTAGTCCGAAAGATTACATCGCGAATCTACAATGTAGGTTAAAAATAATGCAAGAAAAAAGAATAACGGTAAACACAATATTTTGTTTAATGCAACAATATCGTCAGGAAATGATGAGAGATTGTACAATAATTTTAGAAAAGGAGTACAGATTTACATAATAGTGATGTTAAAGTGTCCATATGGCCTACCGGGATTTGTGTTATTGCTAACTTTATATTGAATGAACAAGTATTCCCAAAAAAATTTTTCCGTTCCGCTCCTTTTTTGCTACAAAATCGAGCTTCATAATCATTCCCCAGTTGCTAAAAATATGAACTGGGCTCTTATGATTCTTACAGGTTGTTTTAGCTGGTGACCCATTCCAGTTGGGAGCCGTCCTGAGATCACCGGTGGCCCTAGATTTTGGGTTGAATATCTCTCTTCTTGAACGCCTCATCTCCCGACCTGTCTACAGAAGGGATGAGACGAAATTTGCCGACCATGGCTGTTATGATCCGCTGCTTGTCACAAAACTGATCAATAATTACCGCGCCCACCCCTCCCTGCTACATCCATCATCTGCCATGTTTTACCACGCAGAGCTACAGGTTCATGCCAACAGAACGATGAGAGAAACCCTTTGCAGTTGGGAGATGCTGCCTAACCCGAGAATTCCCATAATTTTCCACGGGATGAAGGTGAGGCAACACAATTTATATTTTCATTAAGTCATTATTTTATCTACATAATGCCGAGGAGCATTTCCCATACTTGTTAAAATGTGCATGTGCCAAATCATACTATAAAGTAATTAATACGAACTATGAATTATGTTAGAAAATCTAAATTTTGAGAATATACAATGAAATGAATTAAATACTTATTCAATAAAAGAATTATCGATATATAAAAGGTATGAAATCTAATTTCCTTATTATAGTTTTAAATTTCTTAATATTCTCAGCATTTCTACCATTTAAAGGTAAATTGTTCCAGAGATGGCTAGCTACAGATACAAAAGAATTGAGATCTATGCCCTTACTATTAAAGCAATTTTGTTTAAGCTTGGTAACTGTGCTTCTGATATTGTATATAGTTTTCCGAAATTTAGAATAATCTCCAATATAATTGGGGCCATTTCTTAAAACTGTTTTTATGTTGTCTCTTTTTCCCTCTGGTTTTTTCGTTGAGATGTTCTAATGTCATTTTAAGTTGCGAGTTGTTTCTGGGTGCACTATTCAGGAAGACACATAGTAAAACACAATAGTATAAACCCTTGCTTTTGTTGTTCTTTTTGGCTGAACCAGAATCAAGGTAAATACAGACGTGTAATCTATTTCTTGTCCCACTCAGGGGGAGGACCTACGGGAGGGTAACAGTCCCTCTTGGTTTAACCCGGTTGAAGCTGTTCAGGTTACAAAGTATGTTCAGGCTCTCAGGACTTCCAAGACTTTCGAGCTTAAACTCACTGATATTGGGATAATAACTCCTTACCGAAAACAGGTTTGTAAACGTAAACGTTGGTTGCTTGACTTCTAATCCCAATCACACAGTTTACAATATTATTTAACAATTAGTCGTCGAAGGCGACGTGATTATAGGCGAATAGTCACCGAGACGAAGTCGATAATCACGGAGCCTGAGGTGACTAATTGTTTTAGTAAAATTACAAATTGTTTTAGGAAATAAGACACATTTAAA
>JAOCNB020146948.1:0-10358 GCA_026546465.2 Palythoa caribaeorum | reverse complement strand
ACCTGTAATGATGTCATGCCCTGCCCAGCTCCCTTCATTTTGGTTCCAGTGATATAGTTACTTTTCAATAACCCCCTTCCCCTCTGGTTTGGACCAAAAAATAATTTTTTTTTTAGGTTAAGTTCCCCCTTAAACAATGGACACACGCTCAAAAGCGACGCCATGTTTGATTTTGCATGAACGTGAAGCCTGGGTACAACTCACGTGATATGGATGACATCATCGTTTTCATTTCGATGCGTTTTCCACTGTCTACACGAGGACCACACGTGCACGTTTTCATTTGGGTCCACTTTCAAGAGCGTTTTCTTCCACATTGAGGAGGTTTCACCGAAAACGTTCAGCGTCTTAATGTGTACAGACTGAAGTTCTAAACGCATCGAAATGTAGGCGGTTTCAGATGAAAACCCACTTGTGTGACCTTACTATAGCTAGATTTTCAAAGCGGATAAAAAGATATTATATCGTATGTGAAATAACTTATTACATAGTTTAAATTCAGTAGAAGAACTTAGTTACAAATGCCCAAATAAGATCATATCTTCTAAATCTTTTACGCATTTGGTTAAAATTTTTTGGACTTTCTGTGCACGGAAAACTGTAATGAGATGAGATATCGAAATAGCATAGCCAAAATAAACACGAGATATTCGTGTACAGTACAACCTTTGCCTAGTGTAAAAACGGAAAGCTGATTACTGGTTGATGCTCGG
Organism: Palythoa caribaeorum; assembly: GCA_026546465.2. Taxonomy (NCBI): domain Eukaryota; kingdom Metazoa; phylum Cnidaria; class Anthozoa; order Zoantharia; family Sphenopidae; genus Palythoa; species Palythoa caribaeorum. The sequence goes on along the minus strand of JAOCNB020146948.1, from coordinate 9,645 downwards.
TTCAAGGTCTACTAACTTCGATTTTCGACAGCAAAGAGGGACAGTGATCGTTATAACTGCTAACCGTACTGTATAAGCAAGAACGTGCGAAAATCAGGCACGAAAATCACACCCATTTACACGCGCCCAAGTCTGGATTACGGAACCTAAAAATATTTGGCACCCACTGTTTCACGGCCCCTGAGTCAAACAGAAACAACATCTGTTTTGAATTCTGCTTCGCGTAGTCAATTGACCTTGATTTGACGACTGACTGGCATGAGGGCTCGACCCCCATCTTTAACTTCCATCAAAATTAGAGAATGATGAACTGATAAAGATATTACCATATTCCATTATGGGTGTAGATATAAGCAGAGTGGCAGTAAATCTCAAAAAAATGACCACGATTTTAATGCTAAACATGTTTCCTCGACTCGCTTGCCATCATCAGTCATGTACAGCAAAGCCGTCTATGGAAGTGTTATATAGTGACTGAGAAAATGCTAATTACACGGTGTTATTTAACTCAGTTTTAAGTGTTTATAAAAATATTCCATATAGTATTGTACATGTAAGCAAGACCATTACCTTGAATGCATACTGATGCGAAATACAGATAAATCTATGAAAACGAACCACTCTTCAAAAATTGTGTGTTGGCATACAAATGGTATAGTATTTAGATGTATAAATTACCAGTATATATATTTTTAAAAAGCTGGAACTTAATAAGAAGATTTAAGCTGAAATTTGACCCAAAAAATTAAGAATAAGCTGAGACTGAACAATCTCAGCGGATTGAAGTACCGATTAATGATTTTAGTATTTTACTTTTAGTGAATGAAAGCCCGAAGATAAAAGTCAGTGTAAAATAACTAATATCATGGCTACGTTCCAATCATAACTACATTTTTCTTTTTAACAGTGACAACTTCAATTAACACAAAATGCGATTCAGTTACCACGAGGTATGTTAGTTGCGTTTAAAAACATTTAACATAAAAATGCAGCTCTTACACATGAAGTAATTAGAGGTTATATTCGTTAACAACGAAGCGAAGCAGCTAAGTTTTCAATGCGTGGCTCAAGTCAGCTAAGAAATAAACGAGTCGACGAGTGAATCTGGAAAGGAATTTTTTTTCTTCCATTTCCTTTATTCTCGTCCTTTGAGTAACTCGGTTTTCACATCAGTTCGCCTTATTAATTTGATGTGGTTTTCCTCATTATCGCCAAAACAAAATACAGTTGCTTCTCTTGGAGATAAATTCAAATAGTTGCATGCAGGGAATTGAGAAAATTTTGCAAAATTTGCAGCATGCATGCCTACCTCACAAATTTCACGAGAACAATAACGTGCGGTAAAATTGTTAAAACTGTTGATTCCAATGTCAAAAAATATGTTTTACCTTTGTCCCAATGATTAAAAGCTTGCATTTAAAAATTGAATAACGTCTTCGAAAATTCAATTTATCTGGATTTCGATCCCTCCAAATGCCAAAAGCTTGAGCAGTTTTCTAGCCTTTGTTTTTTGAACCGCCGCGCAGGGACTTATAATGACGTCATTCGGCTAAGCGTGAGACACTATCTGTCACGACTTAATCCTCTTGATTCTCGAAGCTTGAAACAAGTATGTATACTCGAGCAATTACGATCTCTAACTCGTATTTCTTATCCAAGTGACAAAACTATAAACAACAGTATATGACGGGTATATATAATACAGTCTTTCGAAGAAGGTTGAGATTTAGCATCAAGTTTTATGGAGTATCATGAAAGTTTCACGAGATTTGTTGAAAGTTTCTGCGACAACTCTTTGGCAAATGGAGCTAGATTTACCAAAGGCCCACAACCAGGAAACGTGGTTTCTGATAACTGCAAATCACTTGCACCCACTGGACCACAGACGGAAAGTATTTGGAAAAGGATATCCGTTTTGATTACAAAACTACCGTAAACAACTCAAACGCCCATTTTCCAACCTTACCCGAATATGGTGACCCCAAAGGTGGTCTATAGGATGTTTACAATGAACATTTCTTATAAGAATTATTTTTATAAGAATTAAAAGGCTTAAAATCCCTGAAAAAAAATTCTAAGACTTGCTCAGACTCATTTTCCAGTATTATTCAGTACTTTTAAAATTCAGTGAGGCCACTTAAAAAACATCCCTGTTTATCATTGACTTTTTAAAACATACTGCCATCAGAGTTACTCAGATGTGAAGGCACTGGTAAAATACACATTTTGGAATTATTTACACTTCATTATATTCTCAGTGTTTTGTATTAATTTTTGTGTTTCAATTAATTGTTTACAATCGCCGATCGCCCAACAAAGCATTACATTTTGCTGAATTTATTTGCCACATCAAGTCTTCGATATAGTGGAATGATCCATGTATCGCCCATAAAAATAAACGATCTGCCATCTGAACTGCTCAGATGTGAAGACACTGGTAAAATACATATTTTGAACATTTTACGCTTCATTATATTTTTGTATTATTTTAATTTCTGTGTTTTCAATCATTTGTTTACAAAGCGTTGTAGCGATAGCTCGACTTTAAGCTGTTTCCACTGTTTTTAGTTGCCTAGCTTCCTCCGTTCAGAAATCTTTGGCTCATAATATAGCACGTTGCAATTGAATTCAGCTCGCAGCACGTCCCCTTCTATCAAAAACTTCCAGTTTAAATTTTTTCTACATCTACATCTATTTCCCACAATATCCCTTGGGGACATAACGCGGGTGGTTGATTTAAAGAAAGATATGAATAAAAAATGGTCAAGGAATGTGTAGTTCTGACGTCTAGTATGAAATGTTTTGCTAGCGTACGTTAGTTTGAAAATAAACATGATTATAGAGCCGGTACCACTATTCTTCAGTTAATTTTGCCGAGGCTCATTGTTCTTAATTTTTTGGCAATTTCAGCCTCAATTTGTTCTTAATTTGTTCTTATTTCTGTGAACAGTTTTTAATGAAAAAAAAAATAAATAAAACAAGGTATTGGAAAATTAAACGCCTTGCGCCACACATGTATTGTATACGGCTGACTTTAGAGGTGAACTACCTTCATTGTTTGTTGAGCAGTGAACTTTTAATGTTTTATCGCTAAGTTGTAGTCAATTTTCTACCACAAAAACTTTGCTAGTTATCAAGCCCTAGCCTGAGCTTTTTCTTAAATTGATCTTAAATTTTGGCAAATTTGAGCCTCATTGTTCTTATAAAGTTGTTCTTATAAAAAAAAAGCATGTATGTAAGTTCTGTGTCTCACCTTAATTTGGTAGTTACAAGCTTTAACTTGCTTCCAATTAAACTGACTCGGTAGCTATCATTACTGGACCAAAGTTTCAAACTTTTAAGCTTTTTTTTTTAAAAAAAAAAGCGCCCTCCCTAACTGAATTTCGGGAAGATTTTGATTACAAGAACCGGGATGTTTTTTAAGTGGCCCAATGTACAATTTATCCTTTTTCTCGAAACGAATCCATTCTAATGCATGTAAACAAAATAGTTGTCTATAAATTTGCTTGTGTCCTTTACCCTATATATCCCTGCATCTTTATATAAATTCGTATCAGTAATTATTTTGAAACTCGTTTTATATAAAACTATACATAGCCGGGCTGACTTTAGAAATATGTTAACAATCGCATTAAGAACTATTTGACGTTGAAATATCTGGTATCGCTCAGAATCATGAAGATCCAAACAAGTTTTGCGATGCGTATAAAATGTTACGATTGGTACAATTTTAAAAGAAAAAAACGGGGGTCAAATTGGCTTTAAAACATTCGCTAAGAATATTCAAGGCTAGTGTTTCATAGTAGAAGAGCAAATTGCGTAATTTTTAAAAAAAATAATCTATAGTATATATAGTTTATATAAAACAATGTTACAAACACAACTAGAGTCAAATTTACCAAAATTTAAGAACAATTTAAGAACAATCTCAGGCTGAGGAATTGTGGTACAAAATTGACTAAAACTTAGCGATACAGCATAAAACATAAAAAGATTCACTGTAAAGACTGCCTCATAAACAATGAAGGTAGTTCGCCTCCAAATTCAGCCGTACAATACATGTGTGTCGTAAGGCGTTTCATTTTCAATACCTTGTTTGTCAGTTTGTTTTTTCTTCTTCATTAAAAACCGGTCACAGAATTGAAGAACAAATTGAGGCTGAAATCGCCAAAAAATTAAGCCGAATGAGCGTCGGCAAAATTTACTGGTTCTTATAAAAAGCGTGTATTGCCACAGTCACGATATAAGCAAATTCTTAACCCACTATGCCACAAACCGCAACCAGCCAAAAACTCATTACCTGTTGTTTTTGTTGTTGTTATTGTTGTCGTTGCGGCGCTTCAGTCGGGACGCGCTTTTTTGAAAACAAGTTTTTGGTGTGAACTTGAAATGACAGCTTTTATTCCCTCAATAAGCATTTATTGTGCAATTTACATTTTGTGTCATCACTGAACTTAACTTTGTCAGTTTCAGTGATCTGCCCGTTTCAAATAAGCTCAATATCGGCTATAGAGGTGCGGTGCTTATTCGGGGCTGGCGCTTATTTACTTATGGGACTTTTTGGTGTGACTCTTATCTGATAAATACGATACGTGGACACACCTGCATGGATCCGCCTCATTGAAAAATTTTAAATTTCAAGAAAGAATCTTACTTCTGCGACCAAAAATTAGCGTTGTAACAAAACAGAAAATCCCATATTGGAAAAAAATATAAAGAAGTAAATTGTATATACACGCTTTTGTTTTTATAACAACAACAGTTTATAAGAACGAGGCTTAAATTTGCCAAAATTTAAGAACAAGCTCAGGCTGAGGCTTGATAATTAGGACTGAAAATTCTTGTGGTAGGAAATTGATTAAAACTTAGCGAAACAGCATAAAACATAAAAAGATTCACTGTAAATATTGCTCAACAAACAATGAAGGTAGTTCGCCTCAGAATTCAGCCGTACAATACACGTCTGGCGCAAGGCGTTTCATTTTCCAATACCTTGTTTTATTTTGTTTTTACTTCAATAAAAACCGCTCACAGAAATAAGAAAAATTTAAGAACAAATTGAGGCTGAAATCGCCAAAAAACTAAGAACAATGAGCCTCGGCAAAATTCACTGGTTCTTATAAAAAAGCGAGTGTAATCCTAAAGCTACTCTCAAATCAGTTTCTATAAACAAGACAAGGATTGGAAGTCTAAACATTGTGTTAGTGCTAAAGCCATAGAAATAGTTATTATTGTAAGTAAATTAATAACATGCTGGTACAATTTGATCGTATTTCATGGCCCAAGTAAATCATAATTTTTGTACGCAACGTTTCAGAAAGAATACATCAGTAGAAGTATTTGGTACAGGTTTAATACAATTTATAAACCGCACCATACTGTACATAATTCATTTCAGTTTCTATGTCACGAGCGGGGCAACTGAACCCATGTGGTCCGGACACTGATGCATACGAACCAGTTGTTTTATGTTTCAACTCGGCATTTACGCTACAAAGCAATAAATTTACAATTTATAAAGACTATACGTTAACTGATAAAGGCTTTAAAGCAATATGTCGTTAAGTTATTCAATCTGAGGAAATTGTCCTTCAGTAGCATGTTAAGCGATAAAATTGTAAAAGTTGGCTCGAATGAGGCCGTTTCTACTGTAAAATTAAAAACCGTATAAAACAGTTTAAAAATGCTAAGATTTTGCCGTATACGGCTTCATCATTTCACTCTGTAGCCAGCGAAATCTTAGTGTTTTTAAATTGTTTAAACGGTTTTTAATTTTACAGTAGAAACGGCCTCATTCGAGCCAACTTTTACAATTTTATCTCGTAAAGTTATGCACGCAAAAGACCAAACGGTCAATTTTTAATTTTTTTACCCGAATGACCGAATCTATATTTTTGCTCGATAACGAGTGTAAATATAAAAGTTAAGTAAGTGGGGATTGCCTGAGGCCTATACATATTTGATTACCGTATTTCCTCGAATAAACGCCGCCCTCGATTAAACGCCGCCCTCGAATAAACGCCGCACCTGAGAACCAAAATATTAATAAATGCTGCACTCGAATAAACGCCGCACCCTGGAGCAAACAACAAATTGAAACATCGAATTTATGACGTTTCACATTTTATAAGCGCAGAGCGGAATTGTTTAAAGCTATAAGTTTAAAGTTTGAAAGACACAGACAAAAATCCGCAAAATCGAATTTATCTGATTTCGTACGCGTTTACAAGCGCAACAATTAAAACTGTAAAGCTTGATCGGTACAGCCAGACAAAAAATTGTATCATTTTTTCTACTTTTTAAAGTAAAGTTATGGTTGGTTGTTTAAAAAATAAACAGCATTTGAAATAAACGCCGCACCAAAATCATGAAAAATTTAATAAATGCCGCGGCTTTTATTCGAGGAAATACGGTATGGGGATTTACCTGTGCTCGTACACTAACAATGAGCTCGAAATTTTGCATACCACACTCCGCAAAGTCTCGTGCAGTATTGAAATTTCTCGTCCATTGTTAGTGAACTCGTGCAGGTAAATCGCGATAATTCACCCGCTGAGTTTGTTAATCTCTATTTATATGACACTGTTGCTTTAGTCGTTTTAACATTGTTACATGTAATCTTCTTTCTATGCAATCGCAAGTAAACTTAGCAGAGATCATACATGTTTCTTTTGAAGCCTTTCTTAGTTGTTCTCTAATTTAATTTTTCTTCCACTGTGTTTTAAAGTCCTTCCAACTGATAAATTCCTATTGATAGATTGTTTTGACGGACTTTGACGTTTAATATGACGTCATAGCATAAAATCACACAGTCTCCGTTCAAGTGTTATTTAAATACGGTTGCTTGGCAACAAATAAATGCCGAGAACGTGCTTTCATTTTCTGTTCAAAAATCATTCACCTTCAAAAACTAAGGTTTTTTTAGAACTTACTGAATTTTTAATTAGTCTTCAGGAACATTTTAAGTAAAATTTTCTAAAATCGCAAGATTTGTAATTTTTAGTAATTGCAACGGAAAGAACGACCATTGCTTACTAAAAAATCGTCCGGGGCAGCCATAATCTTAATTTCTTCAAATTATTAAGGCTTTTTTGATTTAACACTTTTGGTTTAAACTTTTTGAGGTTCAACGCACTTTGACGCCTCATAATTTGAAGATTTCAAGGTTTACGCAGCCGACAAAACGTCCGTAGTATTCAATTGCCGCTCCTTCTGATGCGGTTGCTAAAAGTTTGAAATTCTACGTTTTTCGAAAATTCATGATTTTCACTCGGAAATGGACAGAAAATCTAAATACTCAAATGTGGTACTTGTTTCGTTATGGAATACCATTTAAATGAAAAAATAATCACCACTAAAGGCCAAAAGGAGTTTTATTTGTTTCAATGTTGCCTTGGCAACCAAATTATAAACAGCTGTTTGTAGTTTTAAATGATTTTTGAACAATATTTAGTCTTGCCACATTCAAGAAAAAGGTTTGAAAATAAGTTGTTATTAACGATTACGTGGTATTCTTAGGGACGAGCGATGGGTTTTGTCTTAGAACTAATCCTTGCAGAGATATAAATTGTTTTAAAATAAGAATGAAAATTTGGTCTGATTTGGTTCCATACCCTAGATTTCTGTTGCTGAAGAAAAAATGCTGCTAAACCGGAAAACGATGCGATGTTTGCTTTTTATAAGTTCACATCACATGTACTTCACATCTCAGAAAATTTTGTGCCAAGCAATTCAATGTAAAGAAATACCTTTTGAAAGAATCCACTACAAGTACTACAACTAAGCAACGTATTTATGTTTAAACATGTTATTAAAACTAAAATATCCTAGCTCAATCAATTTTACACTTTAATAGCCAAAACCTGTTTAGTACTCTATAGATGGAACTGTTTTACACTGCACTGTACAGGGATATGATATGCAACAAGTTAATGCATTGTTCTATTTTAAAAAAATAATTTATGCAAACACGAGTAGCAAAATGTACTTGCGAACTAGGATCGTTTAAATCACAAATCCTTGGTGCATTAATTTATTTACGGACTTGATACTTTCAAAAAACTCTTAACCTTTCGAAATACAAAGCTGCTTTTGCAAAATGTTTTGAAAGTTAGCCGATTCGAGAATATTCTTACAAGCAACCACAGCTAGCCGCCATTTTGTTGACATTTAAACGCATTGCATAATGGGAAATTTGTACATTTTTCGACCGGGAAAGTCCTACTTCACAATTTTTGTATTTTATATTTTGACAAAAAATGTAGCTGTTTGCTTTTATCCTTCAATGAAACTTCTTGAAACTAAGAATATGACCTAACTGAGACTCGACACACCAGCCACGGGGACTCTTGTCCATGAATGAGCAGAACTGTTGTTAGCGGTTGAGCAAAAACAACATTATCTGTCCTGTTCGCAGTGTCAATGAGCAGTTCTTTTCACTGACAAGGTTTAAACCTTCTACACGCTTTATGATGAGCTGAGGCCCCCGCTAATGGTCAAAATATTGAAGAAACTAGCAAAATAAATTTTCTCAAAAAACAGAATTTAATGGCGCCCAGACGCTTGCTATTATAAAAGCAAAATACAAAGATGGTGGGATGTGTCACGTGATTACCAATCATCACCCGTGATGATGTCATGCCCTACCCAACTCCCTTTATTTTGGTTCCAGTGATATAGTTACTTTTCAGTCCCCCCACCCCCCAGCCTTCCTTCCCCCATCCTTCCCTCTGGTTTGAACAGAAAAAATATTTCTCTTTTTTTGGGTGTACCCTATAGCCTTAAAATTTAGTAACTTTTGAAAAAGGCGTGCTTTTAAACGTGGATCATTTTTTAAAAACAAAAGCTAAAAGCACGCTCTGTAGCCAATCACAGAAGAGCAGGATTGAAAACGTTTCATAATAAACTCCGAGACTCTCTAAACGTAGGGAATATAGATTTTGATAATTAATGATGTCAACGACATCGACACTTTGGTTTTCAGCGTTAGTTTTTGTAGCGAAATGAAAAATGCAGATTTCGTTTCCGAACTTACTAAGGCAATCAGAAGCGGAAATTTAACTCAAAATGTACAAAAATTAGTTCCAAAATAATTAGTCCTTTTTTAAGGTACTTTGACCTTTTATATGACGTCATAGGTTAACGTAGTTAGTTAAGTTAGCAGAGTTGGCTGGTTAGGAAATTCTTTGTTATATGTTTTTGTTCTTCTTTTCCCTATTGAACCGGCGGCGTGGTAAGATCTTTGCCTTCTAACCACAAGGTCCCGGGCTCAACCCCTGGCTCAGCCGAGTGTTGAACATTTTCTGCAAAAGTTGATTCAGCTTTCCATTAATTCTGCCGAGGTCGGTAAAATGAGTACCAGCTTCTGCTGGGGGCTATCCTGCGACAGATTAGTGTCCCATCCAGTGGAAGTCAATGACTCTCATCCGCTTAAAACCATAGAAACTGGAGATAAACACCGGCTCCAATGGGCCACTAGGCTCGTAAAAGGATTATTTCAGCTTTTTCCCCTCTTGAAATATGACGTTGCACAGCTAACAAAAGGATTTGAGATGAAATGAGGAAACGGCAATAGACTAACGAAGCATCACACCTAGAACAAAAGATCATAACCGTGACCCTGCACACAACATGAAACAAAGAAAC
>JAOCNB020146912.1:0-10358 GCA_026546465.2 Palythoa caribaeorum | reverse complement strand
ATTGGCTGTATTTTTCAAGGCATGGGATAAATAAAAATATAAATAAAAAAAGTTTTAAAAATATAAATATTAAAAAGCAGATTAAAAAAGATGATGTAACAGAAGCAGAAGCAGTAGCAGTAGCAGTAAGAGTAAAAGCCGTAGCAGTAAAGTGGCAGTGGAGTAGTTATTGTAACAACTAAAATTTCTATATTTAAAAAAATGCGATTTCATTTAAACATGGTAATAGATAGATATGTTTCTTGTTCGGTAGTATGAATGAAAAGAATAAATGCACTTGTCAGAGAAAATTGGTATATGTGCCAAGAGGGATTCGAACCCATGTCTCCCTAGGCCTGTTTTCTAGTCAGGAGTGCTAACCACTACACCATCAGGGACCACCACGCTGGCAACGTAGCGGTTTCATAATTATAGTTAAGTTGGTTAACGCGTGAGGATTTTTGGGCCCAATTTTATTCATTCGAGTGAAATACAAGTGCCGCCAAGTACTATTGTAGTGTGTCTCGCCCCAACATAAGGTTCACTTGCATTTCACTCGAATGAATAAAATTGGATCCAGGAATCCTCAATTTTTTTTATGTAAATGGAGAGCGGTATAACCAACATAGGAGCACAGATATTCAGCAATCAGAGCAGACACCGCTTACAAGATTACGGACTAACAACCACAGCTCTAGCCACAAGCTTTAGCACATTAAAGAAATGCAAATCGAAATTTGACTGTCTCCCATACGAGATGTTCTACATAAAGGAAAAATCACCAATGCTTAAAGTTCAATTTGACTCTGTGCGAGAAAAACTGTTTACATAACTGTTCTGTCAACCGAAAATGGTCTTTGTGACCAAAGTATTTACATAATTGTTTTGTTTAATCTTTACTCTATTGTATTGCATTGTATTGTACTCTTCTATATATTGTCTATTGAATCGTATAAATGCTCTGTCACAATAAAGCCAGTGTTACACGTTGAAACTTTTAGCTGAAACTTGTGTGCAACAATGATGCGAAACAAGTTTCACCAGCTGTTGCACCGTGTAACTTCGTGAAACGTTTTTGAATTTTTGTTGCGAGACAGGTTTTCACGAAAAGTAGAACTGCTTTCTACTTTTGCAATAGTTACAGCGATCGCTGTGGCGAAGAAAACAAAAATTTCACCGTGTAACATCACTTGGTGAAACTTGTCTCGCTCGTTGTTGCACACGAGTTTCAGCGAAAAGTTTCAACGTGTAACACCGGCTTAAAATTCACCTTGCTTGATAATGACATCGGACGATATCGAAACGTTGCAATACTTTGTTTTGTTTTGCTTATTAATAAGCAATTTATACGTGGTAAAAAAGAATGATTTCACTAGCGTTTATACAAACATGTGGCTGTATGTGAAGGAATTAAGATTGCACGCCAACGTGATAGATGTCTACTAAGTAAATACCATTAAAATCAACCACAAGGAAATGTTCACTTTGTCAATGTTTAACTATATCGACTGAGCTGCTAAATATAGAGGAAGGAGGGGCATCTCCATTCTGAGGAAGAATAGTATCTCCGAAAACGTTATAGCAAGTTTTTATCAAGTTTTTACAATTACTTTAGTAATTTTAAAATTTTTAGGCCTGAATGGCACAAAGACCAAAAATGATTTCTTATACGGCCTACAAAGGTATTTTAAATCTTATGCAAGAATGTTCAACAGAAAAAAGTGAATATACTGTATGGCGTGACGGCACACTCCTGGCTAGAAAACAGGGAGACGCGTGTTAGATTCCCGCTCGCGGCATATACAAGTTTTTACGAGAGTGTATTTATTCTTACATGGTAACAAAGCAGTTAGTTTTGTTTTTGATTACCACCATTGATGTTGAGGAAATTTGTGATTTGTTTTTCATTTAGGTTCTTTCCATTTAATACACATGACGCTGGAAGAGTATGTGTTACTTGTTATTGAGAATCAGCTGGCACTTGAAATGGAAACAAAGTTAAAAGCCTCTCTAGAAATGCACACTGTAATTAAAGGTACGTATATATATATGGGTTAATCATGTCGATTAGGATGGGAGGCGAGGGACGGGACGATAGTGACAAGACTGAATGTTGATGAGTGACGAATGGAAAAAATAAACATAATTCGGACCTTCCTTAAGCCGGTGTTACACGTTGAAACTTTTAGCTGAAACTTGTGTGCAACGATGCGAAACAAGTTTCACCGGGTGTTGCACCGTGTAACATATTCGGTTTCGTGAAACTTTTTCAAATTTTTGTTGCGAAACAGGTTTAACGAAAAGTAAAACTGCTTTCTACTTCTGCAACAGTTTCAGCGATCGAAGTTGCGAGTTTCACACGAGTTTCACGTATAGATGTAGATGTAGCTGTAAATGTAGATATACGTATAGATGTAGATGGAAATGTAGGTGTAGAAGTAGATGTAGGTGTAGATATAGATGTAGATATACGTATAGATGTAGATATACGTATAGATGTAGATATACGTATATAGATGTAGATATACGTATAGATGTAGATATACGTATAGATGTAGATGGAAATGTAGGTGTAGAAGTAGATATAGATGTAGATATACGTATAGATGTAGATATACGTATAGATGTAGATGTAGGTGTAGATGTAAATGTAAATGTAGGCGTAGATGTAGGTGTAGATATAGATGTAGATATACGTATAGATGTAGATGTAGGTGTTGATGTAGGTGTAGATGTAGATGTAGATATACGAATAGATGTAGATGGAGATGTAGGTGTTGATGTAGAGGTAGATGTAGGTGTAGATTTAGGCAATACGAAGGCAACATATATTCTCTCTTACAGCATGCAGTAGTATATATTTTTTTTACTATGCATGTGGTTATCATAAGAGAAAATAATTAACATTTTAAAACATCATGCTTCAGAATTTCCGGTGAAGTTTGGATCAAATTCCGACATCCCCCATGGTACAGCAATTCAGCCAAAAAAGCTACAACAAACAGCCGAAAGAGATAAAAACTGTGGTTCAGTTTTAATCAGAAACACACCTTGCGAGAGAAAACGAACAAAACAACCTATTTTACCCAAGGATAATTCAACAGCTAAACGCATCATTCTAAAAACAGCTGCTTCAGCTCAAAGTTCTTGCCCAGTCGCCATTGTAACACCACAAGCAAATGCAGTTAGTAATGTCACGACATCAGACGTCAAATTGATCAGCTCGGTATCATCATCTGAAGGTACCCAGAGCAGATCTGTTGTATTTCCTCCACATGTGTCGAACGAAGTTTTCCACGAACATGAGGGATACCAAAACAAGTATAATACTTATAGAGAACTTGTCCCAGCCTCATTAGAACGAGGATTTATTGCGCCAAATGTGACTCTTAACTCTAGTGATTTTGTGGGTGCTTCTTGGCTAGCTGCAGATGCTAATTCTCTTTCAATACTCAACACTATCAGCCTAACAGACTCAAATGCACCAGGAATGTTAACACGCGAGGGTGTCTACAGTGTTTCTAGAGCAACCAATGACTCTATGATGCCTCCATATCCCGCTGGCGTTTACCCTAGACCTGATTTAGGTCCAGCCCAAGGCAAACAAGACTTAAACGGCAATTCATACTTCACTAGTGAAAGCATGAGTACCCAAAGGGCGGTACCCTATTCATATTATGACCACGCCCAAGATGTGGTGCTTCCTGAGGTTGGGCCTTATCAGAACACCGGTGTGGTGAATACATTAACTCCGCTGAGAATAAACTCCGCTGGCTCACGAGAAGTCGGAGTATAAAAATGAAAAAGTATTCAGTTTTAAAGCCATTACACAGGGTCAACATTTGTAGGCATGAACATGTCCATTCTTAGCAACATTGTAGGGAAATTGTTGTTTGTTTTTCAACATTTGTTCCCAAACACAAACACACCATTCAACATTTGTGGAGAACAGTCTTGGCCAACATAGCCTTTAGTTTCTTGGTAGGTATAAGCGAAAAACACGTTTCAATTGTGGTATTTGAAACTGTCTAAAGTTACAATTTGCCACAACGTGGCTTGTTGTCCCAGAGGGCACCAAATTTGTATGCTTAATACTTCCATAATGAAGAATTAGTGCGTAGTATGTTTCGTCTTTTCTCTCACTCGACACGAGCTTAGCTGGAAGGAAAATTGCAGTTCATCTGGAAAAATGAACTTCCAGCTGTATGCACATGGAATACTCACAAAAAAATAAACATATCGAATTTTGTCTTTGGCGCAACTAGAGTTTCAAAGGTACAGACTATGTTCTTAGTAACAAGGCAGGAAAATCGTCCTAAAACTAATGGACGAATCATTCATGTTGTTCAAAAGGAACATATTTGCGATAGTCATGAAATTTACGAATTAGGTGCTGCAGGGAGTGCGCACTATTTTAGAAACGAATATAAGTGTTTTAGGTCATAAAGAGGTTTATAAAAGATAGCTGCAAAATAGGGCAACTTACTGAACCCTGTTATTGACGTCACAAGTCCTTCGGACGTATTGTTTTGTACAATTCATGTAGCTTTAAATTAAAATGTAATTATAAACTTTTAATTTCCAAATGTTTATAGCAATAAAGAATTCCAACTTAATTTTTGTTTTTTGTTTTATTTATACGATATTCCGAACATCTTTCATCACGTCATTTCGGCGAGGAAGGGAACAACAACAAAGTTAGAAATAGATACATCTTTTTTTACCTTCCAACACACTCGTCTGAAAAAATTGGATTGAATGCCCCGACCGGGGCTCGAACCCGTGTCTCCTGGTTACTAGTCAGGCGTGACAATCACTACACCATCGAGACTCACCATGCTGGAACACAGCAAATTACGGGGTATAGAGTTATCGAGCGTGGATGATCCCTAGGACCCAATTTTTTCATCATTCGAGTGTGTTCTTCTGCCTTACAGCCTTTATGCAAATAAATAGACATTTCAAACGAGTGTGTTGGAAGGTGAAAAAAGATGTTGTATCTATTTCTAACTTTGTTGTTCCCTTCCTCACCGAAATGTGTATTTATTTGTACAAGTTCTTGCATAAAGGCTGTAAGGCACAAGAACACACTCGAACGATGAAAAAATTGGGTCCGAAGGATTATCCGCGTTTGATAACTCTATACGATGAATAGATTTATTTGTTATCCGTCTAAAAAGACGATTCTTACAAGTATACGTTTATGCTAAGTACACAAGTTTCTAATAGTTAATGAATTTTCCGCCAAATGCATATTTTTTTGAAAATTGCTATACTCTTCACGCTGTCTCTGTGAAGTGAAGCTAGCTACGTCTTTGAATAAACAAAAAATTCCCATGCAATGAACATAAAATATAAAATACGAAATACGAAAATATGAATAAAAGTATTAACTGACAAAAATTAGCTTTACTCCTTAACTACAACTACTCACTTCATTTTCCATTTTTTCCTCTTCAGTTCCACTTTTTCACTATCCTTCATTCATCTCATTTCTATCCACCGGTCAATGCAAAAAATCAACCATACTTTACTAATTTCAGTTGTGGTTAAACCACAGCATAATCAGTTCACAATATTGTTACCCTCAGTGGCATAAAAAGTATGGTTTCATAGCTCAGTTGTCAAAACACTGTAGGAGACAAACCCGAATCGTCTTGTTCTAATACATTTTAGGTCAATGTTGAGCTTTTGTGTTTGTTCAGGTTTCCACAATTCCATAAAAACTAGAATCCTTGATGTTTCCCTGAGTAACATCTAAAAATTTCCTGATGAATATCCAGTTTACCAGGAAGTTGATGAAGTTAAATAAAAATGCCGAAACTCATTACGCGCTTTTTTTATAAGGAAAACTTTATAAGAACGAGGCTCCAATTTGACAAATTTTAAGAACAATTTAAGAACAAGCTCAGGTTGAGGCTTGATAACTAGGAAAGTTTTTGTAGTAAAAAGTTGACCAAAACTTAGTGATACAGCATGAAACGTAAAGAGATTCACTGTAAAGACTGCTCAACAAACAATGAAGGTAGTTTGCTTCTAAATTCAGCCGTACAATACATGTGTGGCGCAAGGTGTTCCATTTACCAATACCTTGTTTTATTTTGTTTTTTCTTCAATAAAAGCCGCTCGGAGAAAAAAAAGAACAATTTAAGAATAAATGGAGGCTGGAGTCGCCAAAAAATTAAGAATGAGCCTTGGCAAAATTTACTGGTTCTTTTTAGAAAAGGCGTGTAACAAATGTTAAACTAAAAGGTCACCATAGCCAGCCAGTCAGTCAACCTTAAAATTCCTCACAATTGACAGGATTATAGTAGGCCTTTAGCAGTTATTGCATCACGCAGGGTTTGTAGTCTTTTGAAGTTCTGAAACTCCAGAACTTTTTCCATGATCTTTCACCATATTTCATTACAGGGTTGGCACTATTTATTGGATGTGAAATTCAAGGATTTCTCCAGGACTTTGCGGGCTATTTTCAAGCAACCATTACCTTTTCGATCAAATAAAACTTGAATGTTTTACACATTTTTTACAAAAAAAAATCAGTTCAACAATACACATACTATTTTAACAAGTTTTAGAAGATTTATTTCTGGAGAAAAATTAAGTTTTCCGGAGTCACGGTTTTTGTTTTACAGCGTTGTCACAACAAAAATATTTTTAGAAACAGCTTATTTTTATTAAATATGGAACTAAAAAAGAGCATTTTTGGCCCATTCCAGAAGTTTCAAGGACCACAACCCAAATATCAAAACCTTCCAGGGCCTAGAATATATATTTCCATATACAGGGCTTTCCAGGATTTTCATGGCCGTGGCTACCCTGTCATGACCTTGATTGACATTTTTTGCCAAAATTCTTCAAAAGAACCTTTAAGGCGGTATTACACGAGTCAACTTGCAACGACGATTTTCCGCGCAACAATGTTGCGTGTTGTGTTGAGTTTTTGAAACCAATTCAAAAACTCGCAACATATAGCGCGAGCCCAGTGTATCGCGGAAAATCGTCCGTGGTGACCTGTTACACGAGGATCGATTTTCCACGATACGGTGTTGCGCGAAAAATCGTCGTTGCAAGTTGACTCGTGTAACACGGCCTTTAGTTACTCTTTCCCTGGCACAAAAGCCAAGATTAAGGAAGAGATCAATTGTTACTTTGAGATATTTGTGCAAATGAACAAAGCTCTTTTTCATTCCTTATGGTATTTTTGTACGATCCTATCTAAATTGTACCAATTTTCCAAGACTTTCCATGACCCTAATCGAGGTTTCCATGACTTTCCAGGCGTGGAATACGAAATTTTACAATCCCAGAATCCTTGTGTTGGCGTTTTAATCAATCCCCAAGTTTTCCCTGACTGGAAAAACGTAAACTCGATTTTTAAGGTTTTTCTTGATATCCAGAAAATTAGGAGCCCTGTTATTAACTTCGTTGTTATCCCTGCTTGGTCAGCAAATTAAACCATGATTACTAAGTCAATTTCATTAGTTTAATTTGTTTTCAATTTGCATCACATAATTTATTTTGCTATAAAACTGTATTTTTCTACAACTGAATTAAAAATTGAATTAATAGTCCTGAAGTTGATTTTATTTTTACTTCTCTAACGCAGCAAAAACAAAATATGTTATTGTTATTCACTTGTATAAAAACATTTATAATTCTACTGTATTTACACATCTCTATTAATCATTCATTTTTGCACGAATGTTAATCACTGAATCATTAAAAGAAAGAGGTCTACCCTTAGGTACCGATATTTCTCTTAAAGAACTCTTCAACCAACGGTACCTACGGTTCATAATCCAAATAACAACTTAACTTACTTTTCGATAATTATCTTCGTTAATTCTAGCAAACGATGCCATTCAAGATCAATTACCAGTACACAACTCTGTTGAGAACTTGCTCCGAAAATTCATTTTGTTTCTGTACACTATTATCAAAGGTACATATCTATTTTCAATTTGTGAAAACCAGTCTCATTAATTCATCAAACACCGGCTCCAATTTGCTAATCTTTTTCTAGCTACACAGAGAACTAACAGATTTACAGTTTTACAAAAAATCTGCCTTCAAATCGTATACAACATCGACATCGAACGCTGTGCTGCAACGGTTGCTCACTTGAAATTCAACTGTTAAATATTCAATATAATTTTGTATAAAAATCTAACAAGTATTCTTTTTGTAATAGCATATAAAATTCTGACAAGCAGACTGTGTGTCTCACAGTCAACAATGCTTACACAAAAACTGAGCAAATTCCATGAGCTTTCTAATGGCCAATAAAATTTTCCATGACTCTGAAGGTAGAAAACCCAAGGTCAAATGTAAAGGTCAATTTTAAAGGCCAAATGTAAAGGTCAAATGCACCTTCAAAACGCTTCCTTCAAGTATGCTACAATAGAATGAATGTTTCAAAAATGCCACATTTTTACTCATTTTTAAGGTGAATGTTTGAGATCTTTAGGCAGTCAGAATATAGCTTGGTAAACGACTTAACCCTGATCATGGCTATTTTAATTTTTCCTCGAAATCTATGACATTCCAGAATTGAAAAATTTACTTTTAAAAATCTAATGTCTTGCATCGTCTTTTCACGAATCCTGCACGTGTCAATATCACAATGTAACACACAAACTACAACCACCGCTGATTAAGATGACTAAAGGCTCCAGTTTCTTTGTTATTTTGTTACAAATTTTCCTTTTCATTTGGGTAAACACAAATTTATAAAGTTAAACATTTACTGAATTTTGATTTTGGTCTGTCCTTAATTGAAAAAGCCTTTACTGCATGTCCAAAAAGACTTTTAAAATATCTAATTTAGGCTAACATTATTTTGAGGAAGTCTGTGGTTATAGCAGCAAGCGTTCACCTTGAGTAAACTTGTAGTATATAAAATTCACAAATTTAACAATACAAACTTTACTCGTTCCAGGCCACTGTGGAGGGCGAATAATTTAAAATTGGTCGCAAATAGCTGAGCAAATGTTTCTTTGCACCAACAGGGGCCTGGAACTAGCAAAATCTCCCATCGACAAGGCGTTTAACCAGTGTAAAATCAAACTGAAGTTCAACCTCTATTCTTTTTACTATTTCTGTACCTTTAGATGGCGACAAAAATCATTTCAAATTCTTCTAAAAGAGAGTCATTAAACAAAAGAACAAACATTTCGCCACAGTTCGCATACGTTTTGAGTTTTCAAAAATAAAGTTTTGAGATTGCGGAAATTTCTTTTATTTTTTTCAAGAGCTTTTTACGAGCATCTCCGAATCCGGTACATAACTTGTCAAAATTTCAAAATAAACTAGTGAATGGTGACAACTTTAGTGTTAAACGGATTTTAAAAACAAGCTAGGAATAGAGCTCCAAAGAAGGAAGAACTTCATTTTGACATTTAAGGCTGGTTCACACTCTATATAAGAACCGAACCAACAAGGATAAGCACAAGCATGGAAAAATTTTCATTTTCTTTTGCTTATGCTGTACAATTGCAAGTGTAAACCGGTCTTACATCAGCGTAAGGTATACGTCTCAGTTTTTCTTTCAGCGGAAAGCCAAAATTATAACCTAGTCATCCTCGAACAAACAAACACTGCAAACAAACAAACATGGAGGTCATGTTGGTCCGCCATGTTAGATAAATAACAATCGCATGCGCGTAACGCCAGGTTCAATGTGACAGTCTGCGTCAGCAGTGTTTCTGTCCAGCGGAAACTTGAACACTTAGAATTTTATTTAAGGCTGACAATCAACCAGCCAGTGGGTTTATATGTATTTTCTTCGACAAAAAGTGTCGGCTATGTTGCAAGTGAGGATTTCTGTGAACCTCTATTAATTTGCTTTCCGTATGAGCAATTTTTCAAAATGTTTTGATTAAATTCAATATCCGACTAAAATTACTACTCGCTTTATCGATTCTAGCTGTAACTATAGCAATAGATGAAAATCTTTTCTTTCGAAGAGGCCCTTTACATGTGCTTTTTACGTGCCTAGATACTATATTAGGGAGGTCAGGCTCAAATTTGCAGGTGTTCACACGTGCCTTAATACTAATAATGGTAAAGTCAGGTTTCAAATTTGCAGTTGTTCACGTGCCTAGATACTACAATGGGGAGGTCAGACTCAAATCGTGTCTAGATATTATTCAGGTCAGGCTCAAATTCGCAGGAGTTGTTCACGTGCCTAGATATTATAATTATTAGGGAGGTCAGGCTCACATTTGCTCAAATCTCTTCTTAACCCTTACAGCCCCAAACAAATGATCAACCTCCAACTTCTCCTTACACAACTAAAAGAAAACAATAGAACTGGTAATGAGAAGCAAGGAATTGATCAAGTGAAATAAGCTGTGGAAGTTGAAATGCCAAATTCT
>JAOCNB020146871.1:0-10359 GCA_026546465.2 Palythoa caribaeorum | reverse complement strand
GTCACTGGTTTTTTCATATACCCTGTACTCTAACTGGTTTTTAAAACTGTAGTTGTTATGAATGTAAAAAATGTAAATACTGAGTACAAATAAAGATGTTGTTGTTGTTGTTATCACACTAACATCCTGGAAGCTTTACCTTATACTGCCTATTTGCTCATAGTACTCCACTTTCTGAAAGAAACTTTTAGTTTTAAAGAACCTTATGGTTCGATAAAAGAAAATGCGTGGAAAACCTTCTTATGTAATGCCTCTAGCTAGGGTGGCATCTGTCAAAAAGAAAACAATTCTGGTTGGTAAATTCAGTCGAGAGTGCCTGTTGAAAATCAAATTCGAATGACGTAAACTCGAACTGCTTAAGTGGGCCGCCTGTGGTTATTTAAAAAAATGTCAGTAGTGAAATTCAGAGGGGAATGTTACACGAAAACCCGCGTTTTTTTTATGTTACCTTGGACAATTTTTCTCACACGAGGGTCCAAGTGAGACGATCTTTTGCCATAAAACCAAAGTTCAAAATAATAATAACAATAATGGATGTTAAACACTCATAAAATGCATTTATCAAGTTTTTTTGAGCAGACGTAGCGCAGTTAGTAAGTGCGCTGCTGTATGTGCTGAAGGTCCCTAGTTCAATTCTCAGTGACTCCAACATGTTTCAGCTTTCCATGTAGCTTTAGCTTTATATAGCTGTATAACGAAGCACTGACAGAGGAAAGGGGTGAGGGGCGCACCGTTGGCTTCTATTGATACCAGTTCTGATCCGTGTAGCTTTAGTATTAAATACCCGCAAAACAGAGCACTAACAGAGGGAGGAGGTAAAGGGCGCACCGTTGGCTTCTATTGATACCAGCTCTGATCCATGTAGCTTTAGCTTTAAATACCCGTAAAACGGAGCACTGACAGAGGAAGGGTGTAGAGGGTGCATCGTTGGCTTCCATTGATACCACAGCTCTTGAACTGAAGGAACTACCGACGTTAAACAGAAAGTTACCTTTAACTATTTAAACTGCTTCTTAACTTGTTTTCATTCAGGTTTTTGGTCTGCATGAGAACGCAGATATCACCAAGAACCAGCGAGAGACACAGCAATTGTTTGACGGCGTACTGCAAACCCTCCCGCGCCAGGTACTATTAAAGATATGAATTGACCCAAACCCTTGTATTCAAAAAGAATAGTCTGACATGTTAACACTGTTGGAAAACGTACTCTGATTGTATCACTGCTAATCGTGAAAGGTTACCTAAATTAAAGAGGCTCTGTGTTTTCCTTGTATATAAAGCAATTTTAGATTTTGTTTCGTTGCAAATCTTAACGATTATGCAATCTCATGATCTAGAGAATCTTGAACCCTATATGATGGCAAGGATGAGGATGATAATGATGATGGGTAAGAATTGGGGCGATGGTGGGATAATGGTAATGATGATGATGATGATAATGGTGATAATGATGATGATGATGATGAAGAATCAATCAGTAATATTCTTGCACTTTCGGCCGACCAAACAGATAGTTTTTTTAATCACTTCCTTCGATTGTGCTTTTGTTTTTTTCTAGACCACCAGTGGTGGTAAGACTTCTCAAGAGGTCATTGAGGACTTGGCCGTTGATATTCTGTCCAAATTACCACACGACTTTGACATTGAAATCGTGCAGGTGAGTAACAGTGTGTATATAGCTGAACTCGACACAAATATATTAAATATATCTGTATAAATAAGGCAATTTATTATGGTGGAAATATAGGCATAATCAATCAATCATTTTCTGCTTATCAGTTGTATTTTAAGTAATGATCCCCGTAGGAACTAGGGAGCTCAGCGGCAATATCAATTAAAAATGTTTGAAATTTAATTCAAATATTCAATTAGTTTGGCGATTTTGATTGGTTTAGCATTTATTTCGCAAAAAACACCAAAAAACGTTGTGACCAGTTTTTTTTAAAGCTCCCAAGCACCATTGTCCGTTTACCACATTTTGGCCGAGTTAAAGCAAGTTACGGCAGGCCTATTGCTATCTCCCTAGTTCTTACATGGATCATTACTTAATTAATATATATACAAATGGGTATATAGAGCGTAGCAATGAGAATGGTATATAACAAGTGTGCAATCTACAAAACCGAGTTAAGTGACCCATTCTCCGTAGGAGTTCCTGTAACTTGGTGGGTTGAGGGGCTGACCGGTTATCAGAGGGTCATGAGTTCGATTCCTGTTAGGTTTTTCTGAGAATAAGAAGCTTAAGACAACTAAATATTTCTTTCACAGTATATACTCCAAGCTACATAATTTAAAACTGCCCAGCTGTGTCTTCTCCCCCTCCCCCCTTCCATTTCCTTTCCTTCTCCAAGTTGTCTCGGCTGCAGGTGAACGTCTCGATAACGCAATAGAGAGATTGTATGGAAACTTGGGTTCAGCCTGAGATAACTCGGGAGCAGGGATAACCCTACCTCTCCCTCCCTTCCGAAACAACGCGCCTCATCTGAACAGGCGCTAAGACTGAAAAACGATCCTTTAACGAACTTCAGACTTAAAGCGTTATGAACCCTTTGTATGGTATCTTTATGACTATGATACAATAGTAGTTTCATTGATATTGAGAATCGTTAGCTTTCAGAGGAACAACCGACACGCAAGGAAGTTTTTGTTTGAATATTTTCTAAAAGCCAATTTTGATAATTTCTTGTAGAAAAAGTACCCAGTGTTGTACGAAGAGTCCATGAACACAGTGCTGATACAAGAGTTGCTCAGGTTTGTCTCAGTTGTCTTTCGACTGAGGATATGACAGGCTATGAGCGTTTTTTTTATTATTTGTAGTGCTGTTAGTTAATGAGCAATGCTGTTGATACAGAAAAGTGAAGTTAGTTATTAAGATACAGATAGGCATAAAACAACACTCACAATGATCTTTTTTGAAACGATTGTTTTTCTGCATGAATTAATACGTTACTAATAAGTGTCAGAAATTGAGATATTTCAAAAATTTACTTACTTACTTCCTTAAGCCCCTGGCTCCAAGTTGGAGCATGGGCTATCAACAAACTGCCGCCACTGACGTCTCTTTTCTCCCAGATGTTCCAGCTCCTTCCAGTTCTTCCCGAGGACCTTCATCTCCTTATCCGTATCCCTCCTCCAGCTATTCTTGGGGCGGCCCCTCTCTTTCGCTTTCCCTGTGGGTTCCATTGCTTGTCTCGTCCTCATTTCCTCTGCAATGGACGATGTTTTCCTGGTTTGGTACATGGAACTGACTCTGCCTGAAGCTGCTCATAAAATTCATCTTTGACATCTTCGTCATTATCATGTGTTGGACCGTAACACTGGATAATAGTAGTGTCCACCTGTTTACCTTTTATTCTGACCTCGATAAGTCTACTGTTGACTGCTTTCCATTCAATAATGCTCTTCTCTATACCTTTTTTCAATATGATGGCTACTGCCTCTTAGTGTTGGCTGTCCTTTCCTGAATAGAATACTGTTTCACCTGTGGCAGTTTTCATTCTTGCTGCTCCCGTCCATCTGCTCTCACTTATACCGAGGATATCCAAGCTGTAACGTCGCATCTCAGATGTGACTTGTGCTAACTTCCCAATATCATACATTGTCCTCACATTCCAAAAACCAATCCTGGTCTTCAATTTGGTGCTCAGAACTCCCATTTTCCTGCTCGTGGCTTTGTCGCGGCTTTCACCAACAGCAATCATACGAGCCTCTTGTGGCTCTGGAAGCCCATCGCAGCCATTAAAAGTTGGTACGTTTGTTGCTGTTTCCGTAACAATTTATTTTTTGCTAATTGAGTTGTTAGCCCTATGCCAACCCCCAACCTGGAGGACCAGGGGATTGCTCTTTGTCAAACCCTAACCTTCGACCCGTTCGGCATGGTTGGCCCTACCAGGAGTTCACGACCCAGCCGACATGGCTCTAAGGGTCATAGGGATGCACAAACAGCCCCACTACGATAAGGTGGCAATCCCATCGGTTCCGCTCCTAAAGATGGTTAGAAAACTCTAGCATCACTCCACCACTTTCGTGATACTAACACGACATCTTTGCGAGACACGATGCGCTACTGCTGCTTCAGGAACAAGATTTTTACACGGCGCAACGTTTTTTGTGCACAACTATCCGGAAAAAAAACAAGTTTCTGGGAAGAAAAAGACTGAGGCAACTATCTTATTGCTTGTCATACATACGCACGGGGGTTCAAATCAAAACACTGCGAGATTTGCTTCAGAGTTAGATCAAAAGCTGTTTTGTGCAGCAAGTATAGCAATGGTGCTAACCACATTGAAGGTGTAATGACTGTTACGTTTCCACCTGTTCTTTATTTAATTTAGTCGCTTATAGCTCGAGGTGCCACGCAACAATTTTTTGCCGTACGGGCCTTTGCAGGCTCGAAGAAACGACTGGACTCAACAGAGAGATGTTGATGGACGTTGAGAGCTCGAGCTAAAGAAGATAGGGGGTGAAGAATGTTTTTGATATTATCGTTAAATGCCTTCTTGAAAGCCAGCACGTAGGTTCATGGTATTCCCAAGTTTCTTGACAGCAAAATTTATGAAAAGTCTTGTTTCAGAGGTAAAGCATTTGTGTGTGAAAAATAAACGCCTTTTACTAATTGACGCAGTGGTAAGATATCTGCCTTCCAACCACAAGGTTCTGGGTTCAAACCCCGACTGAGCCGAGTGTTGAGCATTTGTGTGAGCTTCTTTTCCCCTATTTTGACCACCTAGCTCTTAAGAGGTCGGTAAAATAAGTACTAGCTTTTTGCTGGGGCTAACCTGCGACGGATTAGTGTCCCGTCTAAATGGAGTCAATGACTCTCATCCACTTAAAACAAAACAATTCGGATATAATCACCAGTTCCAATGAGCCACTTGGGCTTGTTAAAGGATTTCGTTTTTGTAGCTCTAATAGACTCTTACAAACTAGTAGTTACCAACGGTAAAAGAATTGCTATCGAGCTTTGTTGAAGCCAGTATTATCTACTTGTTAACGGTGGCACTTTTTAAAGCTTTTACTTATTTTAGACTTTCGTATTGTCAGTTTTTACTGTAGTTTATAAAAAGACAACCGATACGCTAGAAGTGAAGACGGAAGGAAATTCGGCTTCCATGGTGGAAAAATGGCCGTGCAGCAGGCCTCGCAACAACTTTCAAAATGCAGGAAAACAATTACCGCACCTTGTGATAAAGATCGCTTTTGACAGGTTTTAAAATTACCGCGTAACGGTAATCAAACACGTGCTAGCTGATGCGTCAATATGGGGGAGTCGACCGTAAACATCAGGGCTACAAATGCGAAAAACGGATAGAACACAAAATCTCCATGAAGCTGTCTCGCTACTGCTCGACAGCAACTAATAGCCGACCCGACTCAAAGCACAATCATTTAAAAACACACCAACAAAACTTTATTAGATCATTTACAGTAAATGTGTCAGTTTCCTCCAGCAAGTAAAAACACAACAAACGCGCAAAGCTGTTATCCTACTAAAGTTTCATGGACGTCAAAAACTCCTAAAAGGAATAGAAACTGATATGGAACATAATAATGAAAAAATACTATATTTATTTTTGAACTGAACTTTCTATCAACATTCAATCAATGTTCTCGGCTCAAATGGCTAATTTTTTAAGAAAAACTATTGAAGATACTTAGCGAAATAAACAAGATACATCATTTTATGATTATAAGCAATTGTCATTCTTAAATGTTTATTGCGACAAAGAGATGTGTTATCCTGTTCAAATGTAAGATCCAGTTCGCGAATAACTGTTTCAGACAAAAGTTTAGCAGCCTGAATCACAAATAAACAGCTACAAGAACCTCAAAAACTCTTGAGAACAGGAGAACTGTTATCATCCAACGACGTGCATCAGAGCATCCCACATGGCTCTCGTTTGATATTTGGCCCGTGTAAGATCACTATAGTCCAATATGTCTGAGTTCCACACTGCCACGCCCCTGAGCTTGTTATCCCTGACAAACATGTATTTCATTCCCAAACTTTCAGGATCGTCATACCAAACCTGATGCACGCGTCCGATGGGGTCAAAATAATTGAAATAAGGTGACCCGTATTTCTTGCACCATTTACGCCCGTGTTCAGACCTCGCTATTATCAGGTCGTTGATAGTTGAGTACTCGATTTGTCGGCCAGCGGCATCGCTGCAGTTGGCGCCACGGAAAGGTACCCTCTTGATATAGCAATCGTCATCAACGCTGATGCCAGGTTTGCATATGTAATCGTAGCCGTACCACGGTACGCCAAGTACCAACTTTTCAGGACTGATTTTAAGCTTTATATATTCCGTTACACCTAGGCACAAGAATCCAAAAAAAATAAACCGAGTTACAACGAATTGCTGTATTTCTATTGGAGATGCCTTGGACGTCTAAACGAACGTTTATCCAGTAAGTACGACTCACTATAAAACCAGAATGAAGTTAACGAGATGCATTTACCGGTAAATTGCAGTTAAAGGGGCTGAACACTCGTCTTATCGTTACCAATATTATCATTTCAGGAATTAACTGCATATTTTGTGCGGGGGCACGAGCGAGCGCCGAAAGCAGGAGCATTCTAAGGGGTGATGGGAATTGCTTTCTGCGAAACTTTTATGATTCACGTTAAAAAACGCCCATTGAGTTTGATCTCGGTGAGCAAAAATATCAGAGGTTAATGTAACTACAAATCTGAGTCGTTTGTTGTGGCAATTTGCTATTTTTGTGGCCTTTTATGGTTTTCACTTGTTTTTACTGAAAATTATACAACACAGTGCTAGCTACGGCCGCATCTGGTATTTTCTCTTAGGTTTTTCTCTCAGACTTCAACTTAGGTTTTCGATCTTTTATGGAAAATAATGCAAAGAATGTTCGCTCAGTCCTAGAGGCGGGGGTATACGCACACATCGCATATCCTCTGGGTGCGGCCGGGTTAACTTATCTCCTATCTGGCACAAATCTTCAAAAACACCACGCACTTTGACCAAACCATTACAATGAATCTACAAAAGAATCTTTCAAAAATAGATTCGCAGAGGTACCGTGACACAATTAAAGCGAAGTAGCTATTCTTCTTTTCTTAAAAAGTGTTCCTTTCCTTTACCTAAATTTGTCTAACATGCTACTTACACACCTTGTCTAGTTTGATTTAGTCAAATGTTAGCCATATGTAACATGCTACTGACACACCTTGTCTAGTTTGATTTAGTCAAATGTTAGCCATATGTAACACGCTACTGACACACCTTGTCTAGTTAGATTAAGTCAAATGCTAGCCATAGGTAACACGCTACTGACACACCTTGTCTAGTTTGATTTAGTCAAATGTTAGCCATATGTAACACGCTACTAACACACCTTGTCTAGTTTGATTTAGTCAAATGTTAGCCATATGTAACACGCTACTGACACACCTTGTCTAGTTTGATTAGTCAAATGTTAGCCATATGTAACATGCTACTAACACACCTTGTCTAGTTTGATTTAGTCAAATGTTAGCCATATGTAACATGCTACTAGCACACCTTGTCTAGTTTGATTTAGTCAAATGTTAGCCATATGTAACAGGCTACTAACACACCTTGTCTAGTTTGATTTAGTCAAATGTTAGCCATATGTAACATGCTACTAACATACCTTGTCTAGTCTGATTTAGTCAAATGTTAGCCATATGTAACATGCTACTAACATACCTTGTCTAGTTTGATTTAGTCAAATGTTAGCCATATGTAACATGCTACTGACACACTTTGTCTAGTTTGATTTAGTCAAATGTTAGCCATATGTAACATGCTACTAACACACCTTGTCTTATTTGATTTAGTAGGAGACTACTGCCCTATCTAATACGCTACTGACACACATTGTCTAGTTTGATTTAGTGGACAGTTACTGCCCTATTAATACGCTACTAACACACCTTGTCTAGTTCAAATATGGTTGGGAGCTATCCCTATCTGACATACCTTGTCTAGTTTGATTTAGTGGAGAATTACTGTCCTATCTAATACCCTTCCCACACACCTTGTCTAGTTCGGATTTGGTGGAGAGTTAGCCCCATCTAAAATACTACTGACACACCGTGTTTAGTTTGATTTATTGGTGAATTAGCCCTAGCTTGGCAAGTTGGTCCAAACATCTGGCTCATTTCATCATAACCCATGACAACCAGGAAGTCTACCGCGTCTGCCAGACCTTTAGCATCATAACAACGACCATCAATGCAGTTTGGGGACCAGGCAACGTCAAAAGTAACCTGCAACGCAATCAAGAAGGGAAGTTTGAAAAAATCTCTATTAAAATGGCAAACGCCTTTTTCTCACTAGGTTACAGTTCAACCACATTTTTAAATTTTTGAGCCGTTCGCACGGTCTTTAGTAAACGTTCTTCAGGAGTTATTTAACTAAATATTAAAACTATTAGAATTAAACAAAATTACTCAAGGTCTTAATTAGTGTCGAAACTCTTTGTGTTTCAACTTCATGCCGCATTTTTGCCGTTTTCAGTAAACTTTTAACTTTCTTTCGCCATTTCGATTTTCAAATCTCTGTAAACTTAGCCCCGTCCAATATTTCCCGTGCAACAGTTTTTCCTTCAGTCAATTTTAATCGTAAAGTAACTAAAGTATTTTATAGCTCCTGCTTCTGGCCAATCACTAGAGCGATCGCTTTATTTATATCACTGCAATGCTGTAACCGTCTGAACGGAGATTCACACTTTAACCTGCAGGTAAAGAGGTTTTCTTTCCATTCGTGAAATCAAATCTCGAAGAAGCACGTTAGATTGCTGGCATAATCGTTTCTTACCTGAGAGCCTGGGATTTTCTCGTGAAACGCATCTGCCGTTTCGCTGGCCAGTTTTGTTAGTAAGCTCGTTTCTTTAGATTTTTCCTTGATCGGTTCCTCAATGTCAATATTTACTCCATCTGCGTGGTAGGCCATTGCTTTTTCCGTCAGATTTTTAACCCACTGACTTCTCAGTTGACTGTTTTCCAGCTTGTTTACTGGATAAGCAGCTGATAGCACGACACGCACTCCCTGAATATCACAGTTTTTAAAATACGTTTATAAAAAACTTTTGGAACGTAAACACATACAAAACAACGACAACAACAGCAGTAGCAGCAATAACGAAAACCAGGCGCGTACTTGAAGTGACCAGAAAATTTTTAATTTTTTAGCAATTGTTTCTATTTTTAACATTTTACTATCGCCTTTCATCGTTAGCATTATTGCACATCCACAAGGAAAAAAAACTCAATGTTGAGAGTGTGCTCGACCAGTTTGCACAGCACAAAGAAAGACGCCTCGCTCTTTGCTTATAAATGACAACTGTACTATAAAACGAAAAGCGCTGTTGAGCGCCTGCTCGAGAATCCACAACCAAAACAATGACTTTGTTTTATTTGCGCCAAGTTTGCTCAAAATAAGGGCAAGACGCTTTGTTCTTTGCTTGTATTCACACAACCATTTCGAACAAGAAATAAAGAACGCAGTAATTTTTGCTCAGTTTACTTAGGTTTCTAGATCATATGTACTTGTGCGTACTTGAAAAAATGACCACGCTACGCGCCTGATATTTCAAGTATCATTTGCATTACCGTATGTAATCGAATGAGTGCCACACCTCTTGGCAGATGCGTGCATGCGCATGCAGCGCGTTTTTGAAACGGGCAGATTGCTGAAACTGGCGAAAGTAAAGTTTGGTGTTTGAATTATTAATGTTGCCTTTTGCTACTTCCATGACGAAACAACAAGTAAATTTGCACAAAAAATGTTTATCAAAAAAAAGCTGTCACGCTTCATTTCACGACAAAAACGTTTTCTTAAAAAAGCGCCCCCCCAAAATAAACGCCGCAACAAAAATCCGAAAATTGAATTAACCCCGCGGCGCTTATTCCAGTGAATACGATATACACACCACACCACACAAAATTTGTCACAAAATTGCAATGAACACAGAAAATACTTAAAGAAAATCAAACAAATATTGTTATAAAATTATGTTTGAAAAGTTAATAAAAAATATAAACATTTTCTAATCAGAAAGCCATTTAGCAAAGAACAGTCTCAAATTTATTTCATTTTTTATTAAAATACATATGCAGATTAAAAATACAGGTAGAACAGTATAAACTCTCTTATCTAGATTGTTAGAAAACATCTAGTTGTCAAGAGTTTAGTCATAAGTTTAGTCATGTTTTTTCCTGCTTTTGTTATATTGAAAACACGCTTTATTGCGTAAGATCGCCAAGTACATACACAATTACTCTTTCTTTCCCTCCTGCCCCCCGCCCCCCCCCCCCCCCCCTAAAATGATTTTTTGTTTGAAACTTAAACGGGTTTAAAAACGAAG
>JAOCNB020146808.1:0-10359 GCA_026546465.2 Palythoa caribaeorum | reverse complement strand
TAATGAACTTTTTAATGCGCCATATTTTGAATTTATGAGCCATTTGCGCATGGCGCACGTCCTTCCCAACCCCTGTATACGAAACGAAAAAATCTAAAACAAGTTTTTAAGGGAAGCTCAACCACAAAACTATTTTTTATATGTTTAAGAACATCTGTTTGAGAATCCAAAATTGGAACTTTTAGGGCGATTCCTCAAGCCGCATTCTGAAAGTAATTTACAAAACGTGCGAGCTGTTGAACAACGCTAAGGGTTCACATCTTTGCGCCCGCGATCGAATCCATGACGTCACAACGTCAGTTGAAATTTGTTACGAAGAAATTCAAGCGTTTTGTGAAGTTGATTAAAAGAAAAACGATTTTTCACGCTTTTGGATAATTTTACGAAGAATGCAAGCTATAAAGCTCTTGGCAAGGAAAGAGAGCTGATTCTTTTGATAGTTCGACGTTATGACGTCAGACGTCAGTGCAATATGGCGGCCCCCATAGATTGACTAGCTCTTTATTCATTTTTGCAGAAAATGAACAAGTGAATCGCTTTACAAAGTAAATTTCTGAAATCCCAAACAGATGTAGTTTAACATATGAAAAATTAATTTTTGCATGTCCCTTCAAAACGTTTTAATTAAAAATATTTTTCAAAAGGCTGAAGAATGGCTTTGATTTTTTTCCAATATCATTTGTAATTGTAGTAGTGAGATCGTTAGGAGAAAACTTTTAATCTAATGATTTCAATTTGTGCTCTAAGGGTTTGAGAAAAGAAAAACTATTGGGTTTTATGAACCATTTAAGGTGCTTCGCCGAGAAAATTGGCAAGTTGTTGCATGTTTTTTGGCACTATTTGCTGGTGGAATTCGTAATCAACTTGGTTACAATGACAATACCCTCAAATGGTTCAAAAAACCCGTTATTTTCCTCTTCCTAACAGTTTTTAAAGATCTTTTCAAACAACACAATTTAAAGGTTTTTCGAATTCGCCACTTCATATGTACTTTAAAAACTGAGGAATACAGACAAGAGTTATGGAATATCGGGGATTTTTCTTGTCCTGAAGAACTGCACTAAGTCAGGTGGTGTAAATTAATTTTATCACATTTTTTACGTTTTTTGGTTGTCAGACTCAGTTGAAACAACAGCCAAATGGAATGTGTTTGCTGCATACTGTGATGCACCATTGAATGTGCATTTGATTAATATCCAAGGAATTCGACTATTTCACCGTCTTGCACTAGCACTTAGGTCGCAGCCCGTGCTAATTTAAGTCCGTATCCACATTATGCTGGATAAATTGTGACCGAACTTGTTGATACCGTTCATCAAAGTGGATAAATTTGAAAACGTCGTGTTTGCATTCAGTGTGGATGGAAAACATTTTGAAAGCGAAACTACGGAACTATTGAAAAACACTGACGTCCCAATAACCTTGGAATTTCGATGTCACAGTCTTCCTCGAATTCGGGCTTAACAAGGCTATTAGCTCAAGAGTCCATTCACCCACATCGCTGTGTGGACAAAAAAATCGTTTCTCCGTTTTACAGAATAGAGCGTTTTCATCTGACGTCAGAGCGGCCATGTTGGAATACCTTCAGTAAAAGAATTTTGATGATTGCTTTTGTATAGAACGCCAACGTGGCCGCTGCGTCTTTTGTCTTTGGCGTCTCTGGGGATTGTGTGAAAAAATGCTCTAAAGGCTGAAAACTTTTATTGCGATTTTGCAGTGAAAACAATGTTTTTAATTTATCCGGCTAACTATGATCCGACTCAGTGTGTATAAGGCCAAAGTTTACTACTTTGTTGCACCAGTCCAATGCTTTGCCAATTTTTTTTATTTCAATAACTAAGAAAAAACAAATTGAAATGGTAAACAGAAGATATTGTAAGATTACGTGACTTTATTATGGTGTCTCAAGTTATTTTAAAATAGTTTTTGACTAATCAGAATGCACGAAATCATGCGTAAAGCACGAGCATGTTAATGTTAACTGCAGCCACGATATAGAGGGTTTTCACCTGACGTCATAAAGGTCATCTTTTGTCTTTAACGTCTCATGCATGTGTGAAACCCTCTCTATATATATTAAGCAATAAAACAGGCACTACCCCTTTTTAAAGTAAAATTAAGCCCGAGTGTTAGCGGTGGTAAATATAGCTGTTTAGGCCTTATTACTTTTAAAAAGTAAAAGGAAAATTTTGCACATGTGACCTTAGTACGGCCAGTGTAGTGGCTGTATTTTACCCTCATTACGCAACATGTGTTAAACCCGTGATTTGCGTCCTTCTAGTCACATCAGACACGTGTAACATTTACAATAGACCATCTCACAGTTCCTGAAACGTTCGAGAAGTGGAAACAATCTATATGCTAATAAGTTTCTTTCTTATGATAGTTATTTCCACTTTTCTCACTATACCAGGTCAACCTTGCCTCGGTTTCATGTAGAGGCTTGGTTACCTATGGAACTATGAAATCGTCCATTACAGCTTTAGGAAAGCGCGTAATATGCGAATTTTTATAAAAACCTTATCTAGTCAGAATTTGTAACGTAACGCAGGGTTTATTGTAAGAACTGTACGGGAAAATCGAGTTTTGGTATCGGTGAAGCAAAACAAGGTTGAAGGGTGTTGAAGATTTTTTGCCGTGGTAGAAAAGGCACTTGTGTAGAGTCTAAGTGTTGCTTCGTCCAAAAACACAGCGCTGATTACAACATTTGAGCAGTTTCTAGATTAGCTACGCTATTTGAAACAAAGATTAAAGCCTGTAACAAATAATGTCTGAAGGATAACAAGAAGTAAAAGTTATTTTGGTGGTTACAAAAATTTCTTTGAAACCGCAGTTCATTGTTTATATTATATCACAACCTTTCGGCTTTATAACAACTATGTTCGTGTTTGGGGCTCAAATGCGGAAACGTTTAATCAGCTTTCGGATGTACCTCTTGTTTTCTCATAAAACTCAGGTTACACAGTAGAAGAACCAGACACACCGTTGCTGGAAGAAACATTTGTGGGACAGCATTAAGCCAATAAAGTGTCTGGATTGCGCCAACCATTGTAACGATAAGAACGACACTTGCAAGGATTTCCAGTGACTGTACCCCAAGGCAGAGTAACACAGCTCCCACGACTTCTACAACTCCAACTACGGTCATGTACAGTCCTGGCTCCACCTTCCAGCTCAGCAGCAGCGTCAGTGGGTTCACCTTGGCAAACTGAACAAACTCATTCTTCTGCAAAAACAAGTTAAAGATTTTTTGACAGATTTTAGTCAGCTCATTACTAAGTACACCGTAGCTCTGAAAAATAAACATCTTGAATTCTTTGATGTTGGTAAAATTCGATAGTTCTGTGTACTGGTAAAGATAACTCAACCATGCATCCATATGTCAGGGAGCTGTCATAAATTTCACTTGGGAGGGGGTTGGAATCCAGGGGATACTCCCCATTAATTAGGTAGGGTGTGTAGCCCGTTTCCCCAAACCCTTACCTTAGGAGAGGGGGGGGGGGTATGATAAAGTGCCTTCTAAAAACGAATTTAAGACTGGAGTGCAAAAAAAATCGATATCCTATAATTTTATTACCTAAACGGCTGAAAAACCATACCCTTTGGGGCCGCATAAACATACCAATATAAGAGAGTACCCCCACCCCATCCCCCCAGATCAAATTTTCCCAAAAATTTTATGATTCTGCAACAATGCAGTAAGCAATATGCGCGCGGCCTAGCCAAAAATATAAGTTTTGTTTTTGGCGACCCATCTTTGCTATAAGTTTTACAAAATTCTTATAAAAACATATGGTCGAGAAACATACATTCTTGGATTTTGTCCACTCTGGACTGTTTTTAAATTCTATGAAAAATAACAAGGCTTAAGAAAGCGGAACGAAAAGAAACTTTAAAGAATAGTTTCATAGATGATCACTATTGCTGAAAACGTTTTCTGTAACCCCGCAAAATCTTCGGTCAAAGTTTCATGGCCTACGACTTTTCGAGAAATGTTTTGTAGGGCTTCTTATTTGTATTTGTTCAAACGTTTTGAAAGATCAGATTGCGGACTTGCTGTTGCTTTAAGAAATTGAAATTTTGAATTCAACAGTCGGCAGGTACTTACTGCAGCATTCTTGTACTTGATTTCGGAAAACCGGACAACGAACTTGATGCAATGGCCATCTTGCGTGAATTCGAACGAAGGGTCAAACACCGCAACTGACGTAGGCCTCGTTTATACATCGTGCTACCGTCGCACCGAACTCAATTATTTCAATTCTTAGGCCTAGTTTATGCATCGTGCTGCCGTTGCACCGAACTCAATTATTTCAATTCTTAGGCCTAGTTTATACATCGTGCTACCGTCGCGCCGAACTCAATTATTTCAGTTCTTAGGCCTAGTTTATACATCGTGCTACTGTCGCACCGAACACAATTATTTCAATTTGGCACGATGAAAATGCGATGTATAAAATGATGTCCCAATTAAATGCTTTGCCAGATGATTTTTTGCGCCAAATTGAATCGAATTAGGGCTTTTCAGTAGCTATTTACAACAATAGAATATAAATAATATAATAAATACTAATTAAAAAAGACTATTCTTTTACAGAAATTCTACATTCTTTTTTATTTATCTAGTCAGAAAGGTCACGTAACTGGAGAAAGTGGCGGTGGAGTTAATCACTTGTTCTCATGAGTTGCTTGATGTCGTGCGATACCAATGGGCACTTAGGGCGGTGACGCACTCCAGTTGTTTAACTCGAGTCGTTTTCACGGGTACGTGCTGGTCCAGTGTTGTTCCAAGCACAGAATTAAGAGTGTGGTGGTCACCGACTAATGATAACAAAATTTCAGGAGTTTTCCAGGGTAGAAAATATATTTTTCCTGGACCCAACCACGCCATCAAAACCATCGTGTGGTTCATCAGTTTTCAGGTTCAAGCAAAACGGGGCCAAAATCCTCAGAAAAAAATTCCTAAAATTGAGTCTAATGCAAAAAGTACAATAAATGGTGAGTCAGATGCTTCTGCAGGTTTTGGTTTGTTTATAAAACTGTTGAAAATTTTCCACAAAATTCCAGGAGATTTCCAGGAGTGCAGGGAAAGTATCTGCTTTTCCAGGAGTTTTGCAGGGCCCTGGAAGAAAATTTCAAAATTCAAGGAGTTTTCCAGGAATCAGTCCAGGAGTAGTGGGAACCATGGTTGAGTTTAGTTCCCACGTCGTCTCCACAGAAGATAGAAGACGGTCTGAGTGACTGGCAAGAGCTGCAGTGAAAAGGCTTGCCTCACAGCTTTATAATAGGGAACTTAACAAACCACGGCCGGCGATGGTTTAATGAGCGAAACAATAGTTGTGCACCTTTGCTACAAATCTTAGTATACATTCTTTGCCGTCCTCTGCAAAACGACAACGTGAAATGACCAAGTTCTGCATCGTCTACGAACGTGAACGATGGCGGCTAATTTTTCGTATTTCTATTTGGAATTAAACGCCGTCGTTGCATATTTAGCTTAGACACGTTGGCGCCATTGGCGAACGGAACAAATCTAGACAGTCCGAATTTTGCTTGTAAAATATAAATTCACTTTTTAGCAGGCGTCGCCCTCAGCGTCGTCGTTGCTTAAGCTGCCTAACTACGCGCTGTAATGTAGTGAGGCCAAGCATTTACAAAACCTGGCAAGGGGTCGCTGATAAGAAAAATTGTCAATCCGCTACCGCGCACTATACTACCTTGGGACAAGATACCAAGATAACATCAAGCAGAAATTTAGATGTTGCAGTAATCCTCGTAGAAGTGATTCATTTCCGCACAAGAAAAGATTTTCTGAGCTTTACTTCCAGTACAGCCCTCTAAAAGATCCAGTTTAAGTCCCCAAAAATTGCGATAGGTTTGTTGAGCGCGAGAGCTCGGGCCTTCCATCTAAATAACCTTCAGATTCTCCTTGAAGGCACTGAGAGCGAGAGGGCCCGCAGTCATTTGGTCCATAAATGCGTAACACAACGTTTTCTTGCTTTGAAGGCTGATCCAGAGACGGAGTTGATGAAAATTTCTATCGGAGATGGATGAATGGTTTTAAAACACTCTGCCTTCAAATTCATTGTGAACCGAAACACAATCACCACCTCCCCTTTTGTGCAGCCGATGAAGTCTAAACTGAAGTGAAGAGCTTGCAACCCTCTAACTTTACCTCCCGAGATGTAACGCTCGTGTTCAACTAAGACTCTGAAATAGTTTAAATAACGTCAAAATTGCCTCTGTTCTGTTCCTTTAGGTGGACAAGGTGTTCAGAGTTTCGAAGCGAGCGGATATTCAGTATCTGGTGCAATTCGATCATCTGTCGAAAAGCTGAAGGAAGATGCTTTTATCTGAACGCTCTAGTGATTTTAGGTTATGCAAATTTCAGTAGACTGGTTGAATCCTAAAAAAGTTCTGATAACACAGAACTTGTGCAGTAAAGGAGTTTTCAGTTAATTTTGTTACGGATTCTCCAGTTCGCACTCCTCTGCTTCTAAGAATATCGGTGCTTAAAAAGGCTTCATAGGTCTTGAGGGATGAAATATTTCGATCTAATGTTAAGTTATTTTAAAATCCTTTGAATAAGCTGTTGCCAAGTGTTGGTCTGCTGGTGCATTGATTTATTCTGAGCATTCCTATTACTGCTGTCTCAGGCCCTTGGTTAGCCTTGATATCCATATGGAGAGTTAGATCCATCCAGAATAGTCGACTTGGTAGGGTCAGGACGACAATGCCATGTGTTGTGCTTTTACAAATAGGAAAATTGAAATTCGAATTTAATTCACATTTATTATGCTTTTAAAATAACTACCTCGTGAAGCTCACACAACAAAACCGCATAAAATTCGCCCCGTGAAACAGACAATTCCTTGTAAGATAGACGGCAGTGTAGTAATCCTTGACATGACGTGGATAACCAGCATAATTTCTTGTCCGTAAGGAAGAAATGTTAAGAAAGAGTAAAAATATAGACAGATTGTGCAGCCATCATTGCGCAACATTAATTATATCATATTCTTGATTTACAGTCGTTCGATTTTCATCTCATTTTCTTGAAAAGCATGCACTCTATTTATATCAACTGCACAACAGTTACTTTGAGCAATATATCAAATTATAAACATTATAATTTGACCAATACATCAAATTTATTATGAAGGCAATATTTCAACAATTTTCTCTAAAATGTGAGAGCTGCAAAGGATCGAAAGAGCTGAAACCTCTATGGAACATAGAAAGTAACAAACATAAACGGCAATTCTATCAAACAGGTTTGGACGATTTGGACAATTTCTGTCTTTTATCAGTTTTCAAACTTGTAATGTACGTCGTGATGCAATTAACCGTTTCTTTTGTGCTGCGTATTTAGTTTTTGACACCTCATTTCTGGAACGTTGCAATTTTGGTTCATCTCGCTCTTTCGTTAGGAAGCTGTCAGCCTACGATATCTCTCCCACAGTTTTAAACTTTTTACACGAGTAAAGACTTAAACGTCAAAAAGTGAACAAAAGGGGGAAACGAAACAAGGACTAAGCCTAAGGAGCGAGGTGCTCTCAAGACTCAGCGTGACTTACCATGTGCTGGTGCAATGGCGGACTAATACGATCCGTGAGCTTTACAAGTCCGGCTGTGCCAAAAACAAACACTAAAAACCCTTTCACTAAAACTCCAAGGGCTTTCATTCTTTTGTTTAGTTCACCACTCGAAATCAGCGAACTTGTCTGGCAGGCAGGATGAGAACACTCGTGTTATGCAGAGTGATGTAAATACTGGTATGACAATGACCACGCAAGCGTGACTCTGAGCACAGGTAGCCCAGGCCCCCGTCACTAGTCTTCATTGAGATTATATGCGTACCAAACATCACATTGGTTAGAGCTAGAGAAGGTCAGTTAAATCTGAACAAAATCGGATAAAACTCTGCTAGGAGATTATCAAGAATAACAAGAAGACACTGTGAGTATTATATTATATCATATTTTATTTTATTTTATCTTATTTTATTTTATTTTAATTTAGTTTAGTTTATTTTATTGAGATTTAACTCTAAGATAAAAAATATAAAAAGTTCAAAAAGAGAAAAGTACTCTCTCGTATAAAATCAACCGTTATAAACTGTTGTACACCAATTTAAATTTCACACCTGAAGAAGGCTAGTGTGGCCAGCCGAAATAAAGTACTTTATAAAAATGTAAAAATTGAATAGGTCGTGTTGACTTTTTGATTCAATAAAATCAAGACTAGTGACGGGAGCTTGGGCTCGGCTGTGCTCTCATCAAAATCCACGGGTTCCATGAAAATTGTTGGTCAAAGAACTACACGGGCACCAAACGACCAAAATCCCCAGCGACGGAAAATGAAACCGGCCACATACTAAACATTTGTCACGGAGCCATTTACAAGGCATTTCATTCTTATAATTAGGAAATTTTTTATGACATGAGTTTATAGTTAACGATGTGGAAAAGCAAGCAATTCACAATTCAATACGAAATTTATGGACCTTACTCATATCATGTTCTTTCGTCTACATCTAAAGTCCCACTTGCAACGACAAAGAAAACGGTTGGAATGGACGAAGAGTAATGGTACAGGCCGCTTATCATTTGCAAAGAAAAACCGATAATTTTTCAGTCAGAAATCCAAATGCTACAATTCATCCCACAGAAAACACGCTCAGTGGAGCTTGGAACAAGCTGATTGTTACAAACGGTACAGAATTTTTTGGTCATTTTGGTTGGAATGGAAAAAGAGGAATACGTCTGAAGCTTTCCATCTTTTTCAAAAAGTTTTTAGCGGGATGAACTGTACCATTTTTGCTGACTGAAAATTCCGGTTTTTCTGTGCAAATGCAAAGCAGTCCAGGTGACGCTAACGTTTGAGCTATGTTTGTGCCACCTTTGCTTGTTGCCTAGAAAATAGCAGTTCTGAGCCTGCGATCGGCTTGCGGTTCACGAGGGTCTTTCTAGAACTGACACAGGTTCCCCAGTTGTTCTGATGCCGAGTGTTGCAGTTCAGGAACTGGGTTACACGATTAACTTTCTTGCGCTTTCCCAGCGAATTGTAAGAATTTCTTCTACTTATCTTTGTAGCTATTTTCAAAATGATTGCCAGAAGCGTCATAAAAGACAAAGAGGAGAACCCTAGGTCCAGTAACAACCTTAATTACTGATGTAACTGTTTTGCAAGCCAGTGATGATGGAGTTCTCTTTTGTGTACAGGGCACAGAAGGACGAGCCATAGAAAAGAAAGAGAAAAAATACCCCAAATTTACTTCAACGAATGACTGTAACCTCAGTTTTTCTATTTAATTAAATGGAACATCGAATAAGCTGTACGTAAGGCTAGAGCTGTACAAAGGGCTGGAGCTGTACGTAAGACTAGAGCTATGCTTGAGGCTATAGCTATACGTAAGGCTACAGCTGTACGTAAGGCTAGAGCTATACGTAAGGCTATAGCTATACGTAAGGCTAGAGCTATACGTTAGGTTATAGCTGTAAGTAAGGCTAGAGATGTACGTAGGGCTGCAGCTATACGTAAGGTGAGAGGTGTTCGTAAAGCTAGAGCTGTGCGTAGGGCTGGAGCTGTACGTAAGGCTGGAGCTATGTTTAAATATTTGAAAGATCATTTTCAATAAAACAATATAATTTGCTTTTTCAATTTTCAGTATTTTTTCACATTTCGACCAGTTCAGTAATCTTAAGCTAGGCTAAAAACTTGCAAACAACCAGACTAGTAGTAAGGCTAGAGCTATGCGTAAGGTTAGAGCTGTTCGTAAGGCTAGGGCCGTACGAAAGACTAGAGCTAATGCTGTACGTAAAGCTGGAACTGTACCTAAGGCTACAGCTGTACGTAAGGTTAGAGCTGTACGTAAGGCTAGAGCTATGCGTAAGGCTAGAGCTATACGTAAGGTTAGAGCTGTTCGTAAGGCTTGGGCCGTACGAAAGACTAGAGCTAATGCTGTACGTAAGGCTACAGCTGTGCGTAATGCTAAAGCGCTAGCTGTGCGTATGGCTAGATAAATATAGATTGTGTACGTAAGGTTAGATGTAGGGTCGATCCGTAAAGCGAAAATCAATCTTATATAATCTGCCTGCGAGTCAAGGCTGTTTTCCGCTCGCTGTCACTCAAAGTTCTTTTATAATTGTTCACATTTTCAACGAAGAAACATTGCATATAGCAAATTATGGCAAATTCAGTATTTTTATTCAGATGTTCAAACAAATGATCTTTCACTGTCTAAACCAGTCGCGCGTCATTTTAATCTCCCAGGACATTTTTTTCGCAACATGCAAATCAGCGGCATTGCTCTTCACAATGGCTCTAATGAGCGGCGCAAAAGAAAGGAACAAAAAC